>WNWK01017994.1:0-41094 GCA_009830355.1 Cherax destructor
AGGTGGGATATAGTAAAGTTTGAAAACAGTCGTCAATATTCTTATAATTTACAGTTTCTTTTATTTATTTTTATTTCATCATTCCCGAATTTTATGCTTATGAAAAATTTTCATTTGTATACCATTTCTATGTATCATGTATGTTAATTTTTTAAATAAAATATAAAAAAAAAAATAATAATAATAAAATTTATTTAAAAAATTTATAATTATTTATATGGTCCGTTAAAATTGCGATTTTGGAAAGGAAGCCCCCCGCCAACCAAAAAGGTTCAAAATTTGCAAAACATTCTAATAAGAAAAAAATATATTTCAGTTTTGTTTTTATTAAAAAGAACATCTTAAAAGGGGTTGGGTAAAAAATTGCCTTTTTAATAATTGGAGGTTTTCAAAGTTTCTTTGGTCTTTAAAAATTTTTTCAAAAAAATGCAAAAATAATTTAAACATAAGAAAATTTTTTAAAAAAAATTTTAATATTTTGCGCCATTTTTAAGGAAAATTATAATTATTAAATTTTTAAATATATATATATATATATATATATATAAAAAAAGACCCAAAAACAGGTGATATCAAAATATGCAAGAAAACCACTATAAAAAATGAAAAAATTTTTCCAAGCCTTTCGTGACTACTAAATTATAAAAAGGAATATAACAGGAAAATGACAAGGGGGTTTTAAAAGGGGGGGCTACACCTCACAGTCACATCACACTAACAAAACTACACCTCACAGTAGGAAAATCCCGACTCTGTGAAGGGAAAAAAGAAAGGACCTGAAACTCTTCCCAAGAATTAAAATTAGTCAATTTTCTTAAATTCTTCCCAAATTTTATTAATTATAAAAACCAATTTTATAAACCAAAAAATATTCATATTTTTTTTCCCAAAACTTTTTGAAACATGATTCATTATATTTCCTCAACCATGGACTTGCTTGTAAACCTTCTCAGCTTTTTGAAAATCAATTGGTGGTTAAAATCTCTCACATGAATAAATAGAGCATTAGAATCTTGCCCCGTTCTAATGCTATATTTTTTGTTTTAATCTTAGTTCAAGACTTTTACCAGTTTGACCATAATAAACTTTACCCATATTTTACAGGGAATCTTATAGACACATCCGTCAGCTTTTTGGGGGGGAATTTTTTTTTTAAAAATCTTTTACTGTATCAAAATTTTTAAATAAAACATTTAAAATTCTTAAAAAAGGGAAGGCATATCCCAATTTTTCATGGTAAGGGGAACCAACATATTTTTGGTTGAATAAGGTTGTTTGTTTTTTTTGGTTTAAAAAGTATTCCTAGCTTTTTTAAAAAGATAAGAACATAAGAACATAAGAAAGGAGGAACACTGCAGCAGGCCTTTTGGGCCCCATACTAGGCAGGTCCTTCACAATCCGTCCCACTAACAGAATATTTCTCACAATCTTCAATGCTACCCAAAAATAGCTTTGACAATTCACCTCAGCAGAGTCCCACTCAAATCCAACCCCTCTCCTCATTTTCCAACCTAAATTTGAAACCCCAAGGTCCTAGCTTCAAAAACCCTACTAGGCAGACTGTTCCTCATCAACTCCCTATTTCCAAACCAATACTTTCCTATATCCTTTCTAAATCTAAACTTATCTACGATCCATTTTGGGGTTCTCTCTTGGAGAATATCCTCAAGACCTTATTTATATCTTTAATACCCATTTTTCCCCTTATACCTCGATCATGTCTCTCATTCTCGTCTTACAAGTAGAAAGTAATTTTAGGGGCTTCAATCTTTCTTTAAGGAAGATTTTTAATCTATGTATTAATTTAGTCATTCTCGCTGAATGTTTTCTAACGAATTTATGTCCATTCAAATATGGAGACCAGACGACTGCGTAATCTAGGTGAGGCCTTACTAATGATGTATAAAGCTGTAAAATTTAAACCCCTGGACTTCTGTTGCTAACACTTCTTGATATAAATCCCAGTAATCTGTTGCCTTATTTGCGCAGGCATTGCTGTTTGGTTTAAGGTTGCTGCTTACCATCACCCCCCAAATCCTTCTCCAATCTGTATGGCTAAGTTCTACGTTATTTAACTTATAAGTGCTTGGGTTATGGACACTCCGAGCTTCAGAACCTTGCATTTATCTTTGTTCATCTGCCACTTTTCTGACCACGAATTAAGTGTCTAAATCTTCCTGAAGTTCTATGACATCTATGTTTGAATCAATTATCCACCTATCTTCGTGTCGTCGGCGAATTTGCTCATATCACTAGTAATTCCCTCATCAAGGTCATTGATATATATTATAAATAACAATGGGCCTAAGACTGATCCTGTGGAACACCACTTGTTACAAGTCCCCATTCGGATTTAACCCCATTTATCAATTATGTTTCTTGGGTATTTTAAACATTAGCTATTTCATAAATTTTAGAGATTTCTTCATCTATGAACTCTGGACTACAAATGTAAAGCTCTCAAAAACATTGAAGAAAAAACCGACACTTTTGCCATATCTGCTCGCCCATTTTCTAAATGCACTAATAAATTTAAAAATATATTTTTTTTGTTTGAACTGATCAATCCTACCTCTTCCTATTAATCTCAAAATCTATCCCCAGGTGACCACCCAGCCAGAAGAAAAAAACCCCACAATTCACCTTCCCACCTTACCATACTCAATTTAACACTCAAACCCCTGATTATATAACATAAAGGGAAAACTTAACCAAAACCCCCTCCCCCTAAACCCCAACCCCCTCCCATCACCTTCAAAGATCTACCCCTCCCCAACCCTTAAAACTCCCTTAAACTCCATATTGACATGTCCCTATATTCCTTCACAAAGGATATCTCCCAATCCTACCCACCTCCCTATTCCTACACTTGGTCCTTTCATACCTGCTCCCAAAACGCTGACCCTACGGTACCAAAATCCCCAACCACGAAATGAAAATTAAATCTAAAATCAAGTGAAAACCCCCTGCGTATAACTGACTCCACACCACCCAAATCTAAACACAGGTTAATGGAGACATTCTCCTCCTCCTACTAATCTCAAAACCCTTTCCCCCAAACCCAAACCCTCACTGAACACAAACCCTCACAAAAGTACACTACATGATATGCTGTTCCAGCACACATGAAATTGCCATTCCCCACCAACTCCATCATATGTAACTGTTCCCTGGATGCCAAAATGCCCTGATAAGCGATAACCCCTTATCCCTTACCTTTGGGTGTACCTTTAATTTCCCAAACCACTTCCAAATGAAATTCCAATTATACAGAGGCCAAGCCTCATAACCCCCCCCCCCCACCACCCATACCAATCTATCTAACCTTCGTACCTACACCTGGTGTCATTATCAACCCGCTCTAAACATCGCCTACAATGCAAAACTCCCCAACCCTTGTACCTCCCCATAACTAAACCCTCCCTCTTCCTCGTTCCCCTCCCCTTGTCAGGTATTCATTCTTAAACACATTTTTTAACCTATTCCGTAAGGCACCAATCCCCCCCCCACCCCTACGGACCCCTAATTCTACTACTCTCTACGAAACCCAATGTTTTCCCCTTTCCCACAAACCCAAACACCCTTTTCAAAAAGCGTTTACATCTACCTCTACTAACGGATACACCACCCCCCTGAACCATAACTTAGGATATCCCAAAAGGTATTAACAGCCAATGCCCTCTGTAATAAAGTGACCCCACCCCCCAAACCCCATTCATTCAGCTAACGCCATCACCACAATTCTGCGGATCCCGAGGCCTAAACCCATCTGCACAAAAAGTAATGCCACAAATAGTTATGTTATTCCACTAGAGTCAACCCTCTCTTACCCCCAACGCCCCTCCACCATTCCCCTACCTCCAACAATTTGTTTTTCGCCTATTAACCTTCATCCTGTTTGCTTCCCAAAATATTCCACTAACTTATTCACTCCTTCCAACTGCCCTCCTCTGTTACCAAAATCGTTGTGTCATCTACATACCCCAGAATGCAATCTATCCCCCCCACGTTCTCTACTCTATTCCTTAACTGTTCTTCTACCAATCTATAGAAAAGGATCCTGTAGCAAAGCAAACAGAATCTGAGAGAGTGGACAACCTTGCTTAATCCCCTATGCATACCGACCCCATTACTCAACCTCCCATTTATTTGAACTTTCATCAAAGCCCCATCATACAAAGTCCTAACCCAGTCCACCACTGCTGCCCCAAAACCCCCTGCCTTAACATGATTTCCCTTAACATATCCCTATCCCCTATCATATGCACTTTCCAATCTATAAGGAAATTGCCTATGCCGTTCTAATATTCCCCGGCACCCCCGGGTTGACCCTTTTCAAACAACTCTTTAGCCCTGACTTTATCCTATTTGCCAATACCTTCGCAAGATTTTATAATCTGTTGTCATTAAAAAACTATGCTGCGATAATCCTGTAGGCCCACCTTTGTCCCGCTTCTCCACCAGCACAATAACCCTGTTCGCAAGCTCCCCCCTTTGTTCACCCTTCTTAATTCATTCATAGGGCCCAACTAAAACTTCCTTCAAAACCTGCCAATCGAAACATAAAAATCTCCTGGTAACCCATCGGGGGCCCCGGGGATTTCCCCCTTAAACCTTTCACCCCACTCCCTTTTTTCCTCTTCCGTAATCCCTCAAGCATGTTTCTCTCCTGAACCCCAATAAAACTATGAATTCCCTCCAATATCCCCTTTTTCCCCCAAAGAACCCTCCTGAGCCGCGAATTTTCTCTGAACCAAACTTCCGATACCCACCATACCTTCCGTCGTCCATAATATACTACCCACCTGATACCCTCCCCCCCCTTTTCCCCCTTTAAAGACTATCAGCATCCGTTTCCTCCTCGACTGAAAATTCCTCAGGACCACCCCCGACACCTTATTCCCCCTTCCCTCCTCCATTCCCTCCGCACCCGTAATGCCTGAAACCATTCTAACTGTATTTCCTTAAACTTATCTTAAGTCCTGAACTTCACTTTCATGCCTACCATCCCAAGCCCCTCCTAAATACCCTTCTAACAACCCCTCCAGGTACCTTTGATAACCCAAAACCCCTCCCTCCTTGTCCTCCCTCCCTACCCTCCCATAAACTTGTTTTATTTCTTCCTTACCTACCTCATTCCACCATTTCACCACACTTCCTCCCTCCTCCTCCCCCCACAAAGACCCACCACCCTGGAAAAACTCCTCCCCTCTCTACCCAACAAAAACTACATTCCCGCTTCCAAAACTCTTTAAAAACACGAACTACCCCCCCCATACCCCTTCCAAACAATACACCTCGGTGGTCCGAAAACCCAACATCCACGTACTGCACCTTCGTAATCTCCACTACCCGAGACGTGTAGATCTATCCAACCTCGCCGCATAATTATGCCTAAAATATGTGAACTCTGCCATTTTCCCCTTTCCCCCCCCTACCACATCTATCAGACCGCGCCCCCAACACATTCCCAAAGGGGTTCTAACACCTCCCCTCCTCTCCCACATCCCCAATCCTTATCACGCTATTCAATCCCCCTACTATCACCACATTTGCTAAACCCCCCAAACTATACGTCAAATCAGTATTTACAAACTCATTCTTAACCCTCCTATTCGTTACCGCAGGCATGTATACCCCTACGAAACTAACCTGCAACCCACCCCACCCCCCTCTACCCTCAGTAATCTAAAAGCCAAACCCCTTTCCATGAGGACAAGTGAAAAAAGGCAACCCTCCTGATTCCCACCAGAACCCCCTTATAACCTTTGAGGACCATCTCCCTACCCCTTCGATAATTATGTTCCTGGATAAATATCACATCTACATTCCATCTCAACAATGACACTGCTACCCAATCTCTTTTGGCCTCATTCCTGAGGCCATTAACGATGAATGTTAAACACCTGAATAATACGTGGGGGGTTTTCCCTTCTGCTTTGCCAGGTTTATAGAACAAAAGTTAGGGATAAGATAGGCCCCCTTAAAAATAACTCTGGGCATCTTACTGACAAGGAGAATAATATGTGCTCTATTTTTAATAATTATTTTCCCCGGTTTTCACACAGGAAGATACTAATAATACCCCAAATTTATACAGGGGCCCCGAAGAAGATAAATTATGTAATATCACAGTCACTAGTGAAATGGTTATGAAACAACTAGACCGACTGAAACAAAATAAATCCTAGGTCAAAAATGAGTTTTTTGAAAAGGGTTCTTAGGAATGAAAAATGGAACTCTGTGAACCAATATCTAACATTTTTTTTATCTCTTCAAACAGGTGTAGTTCTGATATGTGGAAGATGGCTAATGTAATTCTATTTTAAAGAGGGGACAAGTCACTACCGTCAAATTACCGCCCAATAAGCCTGACCTCAATTGTAGGCAAATTACTAGAGTCAATTATAGCTGATATTATAAGAAACCATCTCAATAAACATAATTTGATTAACGATACTCAGCATGGATTCACGAGGGCCGTTCCTACCTAACTAATTTATTAACTTTCTTGGTAAAGCTTTTGGGGCTGTTGACCCTGAAATTCGATAAATAACAAAAGGCACAATACCGTGACTGGAACAATACACACAAAACCCCTTTTTATATAAAAAGGAGAGGTTATGACGACGTTTCTTAATGTGGGAATTCGATATTGTTTATTTGGACTTTAGTAAGGCTTTTGATAAAGTACAAGGGCTGTTAAAGAAGTGGCAGCTCATGGCATGGGGGAAAAGTGCTGTCTTGGATCGAGTCATGGCTCCAATAGGAAGCAGAGAGTGTGCATAAATGGGGTTAAATCTGAGTGGGGATTTGGGGCAAGTGGTTTTCCCACAGGGTTAAAGTCTTGGCCCATTGTTATTTATAATATATCAATGACCTTGGCAGGGAATTACTAGTGACATGACAAATTCGCCGTAACGAAGATAGGGTAGGATAATTGATTCAAACATAGATGTCATAGAACTTCAGGAAGATTTGACAATTTAAATTCATTGGTCAGACAAGTGGCAGATGCAGTTCAATGTAGATAAATGCAAGGTACTGAAGCTCGGGAGTTTATCCCAACCTTATAAGTTAAATAACTAGAACTTAGCCATACACAGATTGCGAGAAGGACTTGGGGGTGATGGTAAACAAACCAAACCAAGACAGCAAAAGCCTAAGCGTACGTAATAAGGCAAATAGATTACTGGGATTTATATCAAGTGTTAGCCAAAATCCAGAGGTTATATTACAGCTTTATACATCATTGTAAGGCCTCACCTAGATTCATAGCTCAGTTCTGGTCTCCATTACAGAATGGACATAAATTCGTTAGAAAACATTCAAAACGTAGAATGACTAAATTTACATAGCATTAGAAATCTTCCTTAGAAAGTTGAAGACCCTTAAATTACATTCACTTGTAAGGCGTGGGGAGGGGCAGTCAGGGGTTAAAATGGAAAATGGTATTAACAAAGGGATATAAATAAGGTCTTGAGATTCTCTCAAAAAGGGCAATAATGGATACAAGTTAGGGTAAGTTTAAAATTTAGAAAGGATATAGGAAAGTACTGGTTTGGAAATAGGGTAGTTGATGGGGTGGAACAGTCTGCCTAGTAGGGTTATTGAAGCTAGGACCTTAGGTAGTTTCAAATTTAGGTTGGATAAATTCATGAGTGAGAGGGGTTGGATTTAGTGGGACTCGCACATGAGTAAATAGAATTATCAAAAGCTTATTTCTTGGGGGCATTGAAAATTGGGTTGAGCAAATATTCTGTTAGAGGGGCGGTTGTGAAGGACCTGCCTAGTATGGGCCAACAGGCCTGCTGCAGTGTTCCTCCCTTTTGTTCTTATGTTTGACATAGGGGCCCCCCATCTCTTAATTTTCCCCCATTCTTCATTATTTTCCAAAGCCATCTTCCCTTTTCCCTTTATGCCCTTTTCCTTGAGCCACCTCAGGCCCCATCTTTCTTGAATCCTCTGCACTGCCGTCAAAAACCCCATCATCCGAATCCTCCCCTGCTCACCCCAGCCCCCTTATCACCTAATACCTCCATCTCCTCCTCCCTATTCACCTCCACCTCCACTACCGAGATCTCTCCTGTGTCCCCTCCCCTTTCACCTCAAGCACTGGTGGCTGACACTCCACCGCCTCACCTGCTATGGAGTCTCCTTCTTGCTCCCGAGGTCTCACCCTGTCGGTCCGATAGGAGAGAGGTATCACCTTCCAAATGCATTTAAATCCTAAAGGCCCGGCTCCCCCTGAACACCTTACTCCTCCGTAAAACCGTAACCTGCGCTCCTTCCATATCCACCTGCAGATGCTGCTCCCGGACCCCCCACGTCCCTCCTCCTCCCCGATCAACCTCTTCACTCCAAGCATGTCTTTACACCCCCCCTGCGCTCCTATAACCACATCACCCTCATCACCAACATTCTGCATCCCCTCCTGCTCCTCCACACAGCGCTGCATACTCTGCTTCTTTCTGTCCCCTGATCTGCTGCTCACACAGACCAGCAACATGTCCCGGTCCCCCACACAACCCCAACACGTCGGACCGCCACTATGTTACGTATACCTGCGACCGGAAATCTTGCATTTAGGAAAATGAGGAATGGGGGGGCAATGACTCTTTACAGAATATGTTCCTTCGAGGTGCCCGGGATTCGACGACCATCTGCCAATCGTAACTCGTGCACCACCCCATCTTCTGCAACTCTTGCCTGATGTCGCATTCTCCCGCCTCAAAAAAAATATTCCTAAGCTTGATCCATTTAAATAATGCGGAGACATCCCCAACACAACCTAATCCTTCCTCACCTGTAATCCCTTGGTCTTGAAACTTATCACCCTCTGGTATGCCGATGGCAAATTTGATGAACAGTCGTTTTGCCCATTTAAGGCTATCCCGTAGACTTCAGAGTGCTCCCCTCCCAAAGTGTCTCGTATTATGGGTGGTAAAACGATATCTGCATTGCGAATAGACTGCTCCTGAAAAATCTCAACCCCAATCGTATTAACACGAAGTCTGCACCCATCCGCCATGGTCAAACGACTGAGCAGGCACCACCGTGCACAGGGGTCTCCACAACCACCTGCACACCACGAAGGCTGGGTGTGGAATAGACAACTAACTGGGGACAATCAGTAAGTCCTACCTGGAGTTTACCTGGAGAGAGTTCCAGGGGTAAACCGGTCTGTGACCAGACCTCATGTGGACAGGCCTTGATAAACCAGGCTGTTACTGCGGGCCCGCACGCAGTCCAACGTCAACCACAGCCAGGCTGGTCAGGTACCGACTTTTGGTGCCTGTCCAGTGCCTGCTTGAAGACAGCCAGGGGTCTATTGGTAATCCCCTTATGTATGCTGGGAGGAAGTTGAACAGTCTTGGGCCCTGACACTTATTGTGCTCTCTCAACGTGCTAGTACTGCTTTTCATTGGGGGATGTTACATCGTCTGCCGAGTCTTTTGCTTTCGTAGGAGTGATTTTCGTGTGCAAGTTTGGTACTAATCCCTCAGGATTTTCATAACTCAAAAAAAAAAATCCTTTTTTCTGAAACTAAGTTCAGCAACTTCCAATCAGACTACAACAGTGCGTAGATGCCAGAACAATGTAGGTCTGAAGTTAGGCTTGGGACCTGAATCATAGTGTTTCCGACACACAACTTCAGAAATCGTCAGAAATCACTAACCCCTAAATAATATTCTGTGAACAATTTGCATTTTACGAGTTGTATGTCCCGTCTCATCAACTATAACATACACTACCAAAGCAGAATTTAAATAACACAAGCTGAGAACAGCGTTCTCCTAGACAGAGCAGAGAGAATTTGTTGCTTTGAAGAGAGGGGAGGAGTAGTAGGCCCAACAGATATGACATAAGATGACTTTGCTGTCTTATCACACGCACCAGCAATCAAACAAGTGACCAGGTAGATTGCAACGTGGGTAGTCAATCAAAACTCTCCTTTAAGAGCACAGTGTAGTGTAGTTGTTACATCCAACATACATATATTAGCTAAAAATATAAGACAAATAATGTAGACCATGATATTTTCATTTTAGCTGTTAATAAAAACATAAGCCTTCTCTCCACTTCAGATTTGTACACTCTCCAGAATGTCGAACCCCTCAACAACCCCTCTTCACCCCTCTGGGTAACACTTTTAGTAACCCCGCACCTTTTAATCTCCAAGCTACGAATTCTCTGCATAATCACACTGCACATTGCACTTAGACATGACATCTCCACTGCCTCCAGGCTTCCACTCGCTGCAACATTCACAACCCAAGCTTCACACCCATATAAGAGTGTTGGTACCACTATACTCTCAAAATTCCTCTTTTGTCTCCATGGAAAACGTTCTTTCTCTCCACAGGTCCCTCAATGCACCACTCACCTTTTTTTCCCTTATCAATTCTATGGTTGACCTCGTCTTTCATAGACCCATCTGCTACCAAGTCAACTCCCAAATATCTGAACACATTCACTTCTTCCTTATTCCCTCTTTCCAATGTCAAATCCAGTCTTCCAATATATGAGTTTATCTTCATCACCTTGATCTTTCCTTATAATTGCAAACAGTAGATCTTAACTCGACACACGATATCGTAACATGACTGCAAACAAACCATACCATGGGCAGGGCTTGAACTCTGCATTTTTACGACTTACTAACTGCAAGTTCAAGTTCCACCCGTGGTATGGTTTAGTAGATCTTAATGCCGATAAGCCTCATAGAGATGGAAATCTATACCTCAAAATTGTTCGAAAAACTGTTTATGCGATAAATCTGCGATAAATCAATTATAATATATATATATATATATATATATATATATATATATATATATATAATGGGGTCCACCTCTGGTTCAAATTGTGGGACCCATAGCCTCGGAGAAGTGGATAAAAAGGCTTCAAGGAAGAATATATGGATTTCTTCCTGAAGCCATATGAATATTCCACTTCCCCTACCACCCCATTTTTTTTTACCAATAGGTATATTTTATTACATAATATGGTACAAAAGATTTAAGAGATACATTGTTTATATAAGGATGGCATATACAGTACACGAGGTGTGAGAGATACATGTCTAGTACATATTGTTACATGTTTGTCACTGATTATAATGCGAAAATCTCATCCAGCTCCTCTGAGCTGGGGCGCGTGCTCAGAATACAGCATGCATTACCCCTCTGAACAGCAGCGCTGAGTCGCTGGAACAGAAAACTAGCTGCTCTGGGATCCCTAGTTACCCTGTTGAGTCTTTTGCCCAGCTCCTTGAGGAACTTAGATGCACTCTTTTCCCATGAGCCAAGGGTCTCTGAGCCTATGGGAACAAACATATATTGATGGGCAAGTTCTCCATATTTTCTCGACTTTCGGGACTCCCTGAAGATGGCAGCTGCCCCTCCTTCCTCCCTGGTGTATTGGAGATAGGTATCAGCCAAGGTAGATGCACATGTGTAGTCCCACACCACCTGCTTGCCGTCTGTCCAGGCATCCACACCACCGTATGTCCTCGGATGACAGGTACAACACCTAGCTTGGTTGGGTGCGTCATTCTTGAGGATTGTGTGGTCCCATGGACTAGAGCATCATGAGTTTTCGCTCACCATTAGGCAGGCCAAAGCAGCATGGGTTCGACTCCTTGGCTAGATCGCAGTGTTGTTATTGATCAATACCACTCGTTCGTGGGTACAATAATATATATATATATATATATATATATATATATATATATATATATATATATATATATATATATATATATATATATATATATTATGGTAGTAGGTTGGTAGACAGCAACCACCCAGGGAGGTACTACCGTCCTGCCAAGTGAGTTTATGTATATACACTCATCTGAGTTTTCTTTGATTTTATCTTAATAGTTCTTGTAGCAAGACGTACCTGAAATCTTGCATGTTTATGAGACAGAAAAAAGACACCAGCAATCCTACCATCATGTAAAACAAATACAGGCTTTCGTTTTACACTCACTTGGCAGGACGGTAGTACCTCCCTGGGTGGTTGCTGTCTACCAACCTACTACCACAATAATAATATATATATATATATATATATATATATATATATATATATATATATATATATATATATATATATATATATATATATATAGTGCCGAATAGGTAAAATTGGTCAGTTAGCAAGATGTCATATAAAATTAAGTGCTTTCTAAAAAAATTCTTATACTGTTAAAGATATATATTTTTTAATTTATGTTAATGTAAAAATTAATAATTTTGTACCAAAGGAACCTAAGAAAACTTACCTAACCTTATTATAAAAAGTGCAATTTACTTTAGCCTAATCCAACTAAATATGTTTTAGATAAGTTTGCAATAATTTAATAATAAACAAACACAATAAAATATATTTTTTTCGTTAGGTTCAAAATAATTTTGGGAAATTATTGCATACACAAATTTTCGCTTGTTCTTATTGTTTTCCTTTCATATCCATGGGGAAGTGGAATAAGAATCTTTCCTCCGTAAGATATGCGTGTTGTAAAAGTCAACTAAAATGCCGGGAACAATGGGCTAGTAACCCCTTTTCCTGTATAGATTTACTAAAAAGAAAAGAAGAAAACCGTCAAAGTGGGATGTTTGAATGTGCGTGGATGTTGTGCGAATGATAAGAAAGAGATGATTGTAGATGTTATGAATGAAAAGAAGCTGGATGTCCTGGCTTTAAGTGAGACAAAGGTGAAGGGGGTAGGAGAGTTTCAGTGGGGAGAAATAAATGGGATTATGTCAGGGGTTTCAAATAGAGTTAGAGATTAAGAAGGAGTGGCAATAATGTTGAATAATCAGTTATGGCAGGTAAAGAGGGATTATAAATGTATAAATTCAAGGATTATGTGGAATAAAATAATGATTGAATGTGAAAAGTGGGTTATAGTAAGTGTTTATGCACCTGGAGAAGAGAGAAGTGTAGAGGAGAGAGAGAGATTTTAGGAAATGTTGAGTGAGTGTGTGGGGAGTTTTTAACCAAGTGAGAGAGTACTTGTGGTTGGGGATCTTAATTAATGCTAAAGTGGGTAAAAATGTTGTGGATGGAGTAGTAGGTAAATTTGGGGTGCCAGGGGTAAATGTAAATGGGGAACAGTTAATTGAGCTATGTGTAGAAAGAGGTTTGGTAATAAGTAATACATATTTTATGAAAAAGAGGATAAGTATACAAGGTATTATATAGCACGTAATGAAAGTATAGTTTGTTAGATTATGTATTGGTGGATAAAGGTTGATGGGTAGGCTTCAGGATCTACATGTTTATAGAGGGGCAACGGATATATCGGATCATTATTTAATTGTAGCTACAGTTAGGGTAAAAGGTAGATGGGACAAACAGAAAATGGCAACAGCAAGTAAGAGAGAGGTAAAAGTAAATAAACTAAGGGAGGAGGAAGTTAGGGTGAGATATAAGCAACTATTGGCAGAAAGGTGGGATAGTGCAAGTATGAGTAGTGGGGGGGTTGAAGAGAGTTGGGATAGTTTTAAAAATGCAGTATTAGAATGTGGGGCAGAAGTTTGTGGCTATAGGAGGGTGGGTGCAGGAGGAAAGAGGAGTGAGTGGTGGAATGAAGAAGTAAAGGGTGTGATAAAAGAGAAAAAGATAGCTTATAAGAGGTTTTTACAAAACTGAAGTGTTAATAGAAGAGCAGAGTATATGGAGAGTAAAAGAAAGGTGAAGAGAGTGGTGAGAGAGTGCAAAAGGAGAGCAGATGAAAGAGTGGGAGAGGCTCTGTCAAGAAATTTTGCTGAAAACAAGAAATTTTTTTGGAGATAAACAAGTTAAGAAAACCTAGGGAACAAATGGATTTGTTAGTTAAAAACAGAGTAGGGGAGTTAGTAGATGGGGAGCTGGAGGTATTGGGTAGATGAGGGGAATATTTTGAAAAACTTTTAAATGTCGATGAAAAAGGGAGGCGGTAATTTCATGCACTGGCCAGGGAGGTATAACATCGTTTAGGAGTGAAGAAGAGCAGGATGTGAGAGTGGGAGGTGCGTGAGGCATTACGTAGAATGAAAGGGGTAAAGCAGCTGGAACTGACGGGATCATGACAGAAATGTTAAAAGCAGGGGGATATAGTGTTGGAGTGGTTGGTATTTTTGTTTAATAAATGTATGAAAGAGGGAAGGTACCTAGGATTGGCAGAGAGCATGTGTAGTTCCTTTATATAAAGGGAAGGGGATAAAAGAGATTGTAAGAACTATAGGGGAATAAGTTTAATGAGTATACCAGGTAAAGTGTATGGCAGGGTTATTATTGAAAGAATTAGAGGTAAGACAGAGAGTAGGATTGCAGATGAGCAAGGAGGCTTTAGAGTGGGTAGGGGATGTGTAGATCAAGTGTTTACATTGAAGCATATATGTGAACAGTATTTAGATAAAGGTAGGGAAGTTTTCATTGCATTTATGGATTTAGAAAAGAAATATGATAGAGTGGATAGGGAGCAATGTGGCAAATGTTGCAAGTGTATGGAATAGGTAGTAAGTTTCTGAAGGCTGTAAAGAGTTTTTATGAGGAAAGTGAGGCTCAGGTTAGGGTGTGTAGGAGAGAGGGAGATTACTTCCCGGTAAAGGTAGGTCTTAGACAGGGATGTGTAATGTCACCATGGTTGTTTAATATATTTATAGATGGGGTTGTAAAAGAAGTAAATGCTAGGGTGTTGGGGAGAGGGGTGGGATTAAATTATGGGGAATTAAATGTAAAATGGGAGTTGACACAGTTACTCTTTGATGATGATACTGTGCTTATGGGAGATTCTAAAGAAAAGTTGCAAAATTTAGTGGACGAGTTTGGGAGGGTGTGTAAAGGTAGAAAGTTGAAAGTGAACATAGATAAGAGTAAGGTGATGAGGGTATCAAACGATTTAAATAAAGAAAAATTGGATATCTCATTGGAGAGAGGGATTATGGAAGAAGTGAATGTTTTCAGATATTTTGGAGTTGACTTGTCAGCAGATGGGTTTATGAAGGATGAGGTTAACCATAGATTTGATGAAGGAAAAAAGGTGAGTGGTGCATTGAGGTATCTGTGGAGGCAAAAAATGTTATCTATGGAGGCAAAGAGAGGAATGTATGAAAGTATAGTGGTACCAACACACTTATATGGGTGTGAAGCTTGGGTTGCAAATGCTGCAGCGAGGAGGAGGTTGGAGGCAGTGGAGATGTCCTGTCTAAGGGCAATGTGTGGTGTAAATATTATGCAGAAAATTCGGAGTATGGAAATTAGGTGTGGAGTTGCTAAAGGTATTTGTCAGAGGGCTGAAGAGGAGTTGTTGAGGTGGTTTTGTCATTTAGAGAGAATGGATCAAAGTAGAATCACTTGGAGAGCATATAAATCTGTAGGGGAAGGAAGGCGGGGTAGGGGTCGTCCTCGAAAAGGTTGGAGGAAGAGGTAAAGGAGGTTTAGTGGGCGAGGGGCTTGGACTTCCAGCAAGCATATGTGAGTGTGTTTGGAGTGAATGGAGACGAATGGTTTTTGGGACCTGACGAGCTGTTGGAGTGTGAGCAGGGTAACATTTTGTAAAGGGATTCAGGAAAACCAGTTAATTGATTTAGTTAGACTTGAGTCCTGGAAATGGGAAGTACAATGCCTGCACTTTAAAGGAGGGTCTGGGATAGTGACAGTTGGGAGGACTTATTCTCAGCTGTCGTATCTGAGCGCCTCTGCAAAGACAGTGATTATGTATGAGTGAGGTGAAAGTGTTGAATGATGATGAAAGTATTTTTGGAGGGGATTTTCATTCTTTTTGGGTCACCCTGCCTCGGTGGGAGACGGCCGATTTGTTGAAAAAAAAAAAAAAAAAAAAAATATATATATATATATATAAATGTAAATGTTCGTTTGTTCAAAATCTTAAATCTCCGAAAGTTCTTCACCGATTGCTTTGAAATTTTGACACAACATTGCGTTCGAATACGTGCGTGTTTTATATACTTATTGCTTTTTTGAAAAACAGCCCCGTGCAACACACACTATACTAAATATTTTACTACAGAGACGGTGGGTGTTCTAGAGTCGGCAAACCAGACAATCTCTATGAACCTGGATTCTACCTGGAGAGAATTCCAGGGTCAACGCCCCGCGGCCCGGTCTGTGACCAGGCCTCCTGTTGGACAGAGCCTGATCAACCAGGCTGTTACTGCTGGCCGCACGCAGTCCAACGTACGAACCACAGCCCGGCTGATCAGGTACCGACTTGAGGTGCCTGTCCAGTGCCTCCTTGAAGACAGCCAGGGGTTTGTTGGTAATCCCCCTGATGTATGCTGGGAGGCAGTTGAACAATCTTGGGCCCCTGACACTTATTGTGTTGTCCCTCAACGTGCTAGTGGCACCCCTGCTCTTCATTGGGGGATGTTACATCGCCTGCCGAGTCTTTGCTTTCGTAGGGAGTGATTTTTGTGTGCAAGTTTGGTACTAAGCCCTCGAGAATTTTCCATGTGTATATAATAATGTATCTCTCCCGCCTGCATTCTAGAGAGTACAGGTTTAGGAACTTCAAGCGTTCCCAGTAGTTGAGGTGGATTATCGCACTTATGCGTGCGGTGAAGGTTCTCTGCACATTTTCAAGGTCAGCAATTTCACCCGCCTTGAAAGGTGCAGTTAGTGTGCAGCAATATTCCAGCCTAGATAGAACAAGCGATCTGTAAAGTGTCAACATGGGCTTGGCTTCCCTGGTTTTGAAGGTTCTCATTATCCATCCTGTCATTTTTCGAGCAGATGCAATTGCTACTTTGTTATGGTCCTTGAAGGTGAGATCCTCTGACATGATCACTCCCAGGTCTTTGATATTAGGTTTTCGCTCTATTGTGTGGTTGGAATTAGTTTTGTACTCCGATGAGATTTTAATTTCTTCACGTTTTCCGTATCTGAGTAATTGAAATTTCTCATCATTGAACTTCATATTGTTTTCTGCAGCCCATTTAAAGATTTGGTTTATGTCTGCTTGGAGTATTGCTGTGTCTTCAACGGTGGACACTGTCATACAGCAGGGGTGCGGTGGGGACAATACGGGAGCACTGTATTAACATCCGGGGTCCCAGACTATTCAACATCTTACCAGAAGATATCCGAAACACGGCTGGAACCAGTGTAGAAGCCTTCAAGAGGAAACTGGACAAATATCTTCACCAGGTGCCAGATCAACCAGGCTGTGATGGATATGTGGGGCAGCGGGCCTCCAGCAGCAACAGCCTGGTTGACCAGGCAAGCACCAGACGAGCCTGGCCCATGGCCGGGCTCAGAGAGTAGATACTCTCGAAACTCTTCAAAGGTATATCAAAGGTACAGATTCGGGTGTCATCTGCAAAGGAAGACACAGCACTGTGGCTTATATCCCTGTCAATGTCTGATATGAGGATGAGGAATAGGATGGAAGCAAGTACTGTGCCTTGTGGAACAGAGCTTTTCACAGTAGCTGCCTCAGACTTTACTCTGTTGACTACTACTCTTTGTGTTCTACATGTTAGGAAATTATAGATCCATCTACCAACTTTTCCTGTTATTCCTTTATCACGCATTTTGTGTGCTATTACACCATGGTCACACTTGTCAAAGGCTTTTGCAAAATCTGTGTATATAACATCTGCATTCTGTTTATCTTCTAGAGCATCCAGGACCTTGTCGTAGTTGGGACAGACAGGAGCGGCCTGCTCTAAACCCATGCTGTCCTGGGTTGTGCAATTGATGGGTATCAAGATGGGTGGCGATCTTGCTTCTTAGAACCCTTTCAAAGATTTTTATGATATGGGACGTTAGCGCAATTGGTCTGTAGTTCTTTGCTATTGCTTTACTGCCCCTTTGTGGAGCGGGCTATGTCTGTTGTTTTTAGTAGCTGCGGGACGATCCCAGTGTCCATGCTCCTCTCCATAGGATGTTAAAAGCATGTGATAGGGCTTCTTGCAGTTCTTGATGAACACGGAGTTCCATGAGTCTGGGCCTGGAGCGGAGTGCATGGGCATGTCATTTATTGCCTTTTCGAAGTCCTTTGGCGTTGTGGTGATGTCAGAAAGGCATGCGTCTGTCAAGTTCTGTGGCACTCTCATAAAAAAAAAAAATCATTTAGGTTTTCGATTTTCAGTCTGGTTAGTGGCTCGCTAAAAACTGAGTCATACTGGGATTTAAGTAACTCACTCATTTCCTTGCTGTCATCTGTGTAGGACCCATCCCGTTTAAGTAGCGGCCCAATATTGGTTGTTGTTCTCGACTTTGATTTTGCATAGGAAAATAAATACTTAGGGTTTCTTTCAATTTCATTTATGGCTTTTAGTTCTTCCCGTGCCTCTTGATTCCTGTAAGATTCCTTTAGTTTTAATTCGATGTTTGCTATTTCTCTGACTAGTGTCTCCCTACGTATTTCAGAGATATTGGCCTCCTGTAGCCGCTCCGTTATTCTTTGCCTTCGCCTGTATAGGGAGCGCCTCTCTCTTTCTAGTTTGCATCTTCTCCTCCTTTTCCTTAAGGGAATTTGCCTTGAGCAAACCTCAAGTACCACAGAGTTAATTTGTTCTAGACATAGGTTGGGATCCGTGATGCTTAGGCAGTCTTCCCAGTTTATATCATTTAGGACTTGGTTTACTTGGTCCCACCTTATGTTGAAGTTGAATTTGGAGAAAGCTCCCTCACGGCTGATCACATTTTGTTGATCTGGAGCTCCCCGCATGCATGTCTGTACCTCTATTATGTTGTGATCTGAGTATATTGTTTTTGATATGATGACATTTCGTATCAGATCATCATTGTTGGTGAAGATGAGGTCCAGCGTATTCTCTAATCTTGTGGGCTCTACTATTTGCTGGTTTAAGGTGAATTTGGTGCAGAGATTTAAAAGTTCATGCATGTGTGAATTTTCATCTGAGCTGCCTCCTGGTGTTATCTCTGCTACCACATTGTTTGCAATGTTCCTCCATTTTAGGTGCCTGAGGTTGAAATCCCCCAGTAGCAAGATGTTGGGGGCAGGAGCTGGAAGATTTTCCAGACAGTGGTCAATTTTCAGAAGCTGTTCCTGGAATTGATGGGACGTTGCATCCGGGGGCTTGTAGACAACTGAAGAACTTATGGGAAAAATAGGGTTACATTCCTAGGAACCCCAAAAAAGCCAAACAACTTTTTTGTATTGGACTGATGAAGCCACTGTGTGGCAAAACGTTTCCTCAATAAAGATACCCAAGTGTTGCATATGTGTCTAATTTATCAACTTTATATATATATATATATATAATCTTTAGAATGTTACAGTTTAGATCTAGACATGGATTGCTTCTCACATGGACAATTATATGTTGCGTGTTCTAAAGTCGGCAAAATAATCTTTAGAATTGTGCAGTTTAGATCTAGACAAGGATTGCTTCTCACATGGACAATTATATGTTGCGTGTTCTAGAGTCGGCAAACCAGACTGAACCATAGCAACGCATGGCCGGGTACAGCTAGTATATATATATATATATATATATATATATATATATATATATATATATATATATATATATAAACTTTATTTCAAGACAAAATACAATGGGAGTAAAACAACATAGATAACTCAGAGCTACATGTCAAATACTTCGTCCAACTCCCGGCAGTGGGCCACGTGCCCAGAATACTGCAGGCATTTCCCTCTGGATCGCAACACTGAGTCTCTGAAAGAGGAAACTGGTCGCCCTGTGGTCCTTGGTTTCTATGATGAGTTTTCCACCCAGCTCCTTGAGAAACTTTAGAGCACACTTGCCCCATGCTCCATGGGTCTCCGACCCTATTGGGATGAAGTTATAGCAAGAGGGAAGGTCTTCATATTTGCGGGTCTTCTGGGTCTCCCTGTGGCTGGCAGCTCCACCCCCTTCGGCTAAGGAGTGTGGCAGGTAGGTGTCTGCCAATGTGGCAGCACAGGTGTAGTCCCAAGCAATCTGCTTACCATCCTTCCAGGGTAGCATAGTGGCTCCATCAGGACGCTTTTGACGGGTTTTATTTAGCATTGGCATTATCAATCGAATAGAAAGAGAGGAAACTAAAGTAATATGTAGTACAATAGTGTGTAGGACAGTTGAAGTGTGAGCTGGTAGTGGTGTTATCAATGGTAACTAACGACACTAGACATCAGTCCTGACAGTCAAAAATCAATTCAGGCAACTTTCCAGAGATAATGAAGGTCGTCGTGTTCTTCACAATAGTATTAGCAAGACTAGTGACTACAGTCTCTAAGCGACACTACTTGTATAACACATGTGAAGAGGCGGGGCCAGGAGCTAAGTCTCGATCACTGCAACCACAATTAGGTGAATACGTGCAATCTGTGGAGACAAGACACAAATACAACATTTAGAACAATTAAAACTGGAAGATGTTTCGTCCAGTGAAAGCTTTAGACTCCAATGCACAGAACAAAACAACTCAGAATATATATGCATAGGGTAAGTAAGTCTGGCAAGCCTGGTAGGGTCAGTTCTCGTTATGTCTGGTGTTAGAGTAAGCATCACCTCTTATAGTGAATGGAAGGGCAGAACCCGCTTGTTACATTAGCGTCCTTATTCCAAATCGCTAATTCTACAAATTGTATTTTAACAACTACGTATGCATCTCTCTACTTCATCAAATTGTTGTGACTATTTGTGTGAATAGCACAGGCATTATTAACACTATCAGTACAACAGCTGTACTGAAAGGTGTAAAAGTTCCATGCTGTTTCCACTACATAAAGTGAAGTACATAAGCACACACTACCCACGCCAATAAAATACTTCTGCATTATGCATTTCTCAACTCCCCTCTTCAAGGTGGGGAGGCTCCTTGACGTGGTGAAGAGGATTTTGGTCTGATGAATTGGAACTTTCGGTCTTCTTCCTCAGACCGAACCTAATTACCCCCTTTCCAATCCCATCCTCCCCATCCCTCCTTTCCCTTTCCTCCTCCTCTCCCCATCCCTCCCTATCCCTTCCCTGTTTTCAGCCTTTGGGGTTCTTTCCCCAGGCATTCTAGTTCTTAGGTAGGGGAAAGGGACCGTGGTTCATCCCATTCCCTTGAGGTTCTTTGTAGTGGTGAAATTTGCCATGAAATCTAGATCATCTGGGGATGTCCAGATCCCTCTCCAGTCTTCCGGAGGGAGACTTTGGGTGTTTTTCGGGTGATGGGTGTATCTCTGGGGAACGTCGGGAATATACTTTCTCATCGTACTACTGCCTGTCAGATTCCAGGAGTGGTGGATGAAGGAGGTATGAATTGTGGTGGGTATCAAACCACCCTCTCTTTTGTCCACCGAGGTGACTTGGTAGATGTGAGGCTGCTGTCCTGGATTGCTGGTTTACTGGCACGAAGGGTAGGGTATGGCACGGGTTCCATTCTGCATCTGCACTGCTGGGCACACTGAAGTCCTCTTGGGCGCGGAGGGGGATTTACAGCCCATTTATTCCTCCAAGGAACTATCCCTCCACATTCCTCCCTTTTCTTCTTTTTTCCGGAAAACAAAAAGTAAAATACGATCTTACATGGAGTCCCAAATCCCTGAAACCTCTTCTCTTGGGTCCTTTTCTGCTGCAGCACCCTCTTACGACCCTGCCTCGTTAGTGGACAATTCTTCAGACCTTTCTAACACCCTGGTACCTTCTACAGGTAACATTTTATTGCCCACTCCTGGTATTGAGGTTCCGCCTTACTCCTTTGATATATCCGACCTCCACACATCTTTGACCATGCTTCCGGCTTCTCCCACTATGGTGCGACGATTTTCAGATCACCCACCTATTTCAGGAAGGACCACCTCTGGTCCCAAACCTAAACAACCACGACCATTAACAGACGGCACTGCTATGATTACCTCTCACTATTCCCAGAAAAGACCAGCACGACACTCGCTCCCTTAAACACTACATTTCAAAGTACACAATGGACTAAGTTTTCATCCTGCAATCAACAACCCCCGCTGACTATTTTTCTGAACATAATAGTGCCAAAATGGCACTACTGTGCCATTTTGGTCAAAATATTTAATTTCATGCTCTTAAGAGTGGTGCACACATTGTCACGGTATGTAATGCTGGCCAGGCTCACAGTCTTTCCCCTTTTTAACTCCATAGACGATATTCCTCTCACTATTCGAAAACACATTTCTCTCAATTCTTGCAGTGGACAAGTAGCTCTGCCTCATACCATTGTTCAACGTGATTTCCGGTCATGTGATGCTGACTAAATAGAAACTTGAGCTCCACCCACGGGCGGAGATGCTTCCCCTGCAATGTAGCTCAACAGTATAGAAATTGCTGGCGTTTTGGCCATAAAGTGAAATATTGCAGGTCCATGGCAGTGTGCCCAGTTTGTGGTTCTGCCGACCATACCAATACATCTTGCAACTTACCTTCCTGTCTCAAAGAGAAAAAAAAGGGTTTTAAATTACGCCTTGGCAGTCTCTCATCTCTGCCTCCAAGGAAAACTTCCACGACTTTATTATTCTCGAGTTACTAAACGCCCTCCAACCTCGGTACCTACTCCCACAATCTCCTCTGTGGTCACAACTTCCGCAGTCACCTACGTTTCTAACTCTTTTGCAGCCCTGGCCTTCGAGGTCCCTACCTCGTTGCCTTAAACTGCTCTTAAGTCGTCTTCTTGTTCGAATGTATCTATAACTACAAGACCTCGCACAACTACACATTCCATTCGCCTCTCTACTTCTCCAATGTCCAAATCTTCCTCGAAGTTCAAATCTCCTTTAACCCCTCCTTCACATCTCCTTCCCAAACATTTATCCTTTCCAGTCTCTGTGCCTAGTGCTTTACTCTTTCTGTCTCTGTTACGGGTGTAGAGGTTTATCCTTCCCCTCGTACAGTTCCTTCCTTTCCTGTCCCCTCCCAAGTTCCTTCCTTTCCTGTCCCCTCCCAGGTTTCTTCCCAAGTTGACCCTAAACTCTCATCCTCCCCCTCTTTAGTAACTTCCATCGTCTCTCCGAGCTTTACTAACCCTCCTCCTTCTATTTCTAATGTCGAACTATCAACAACTTCCTTGTCCTCCGAAATGCTTGAAGCTGTCTCCTAATATATTAAGACCAAACCATTGATGGACACTGATCCACCTCCCATCACTCCTCTTCCTCACTTTTCTAAACCATCTATAGGACTCATTTCTTCACAGCGTTGCAATCCTTGCTGCTTATTAGTCTTCCACTACCTCCTCATGTAGTTTTACTAACCCTCCTAGTCTGTAGACTATTGCTTCATGTTACCAGTATACTTTTCTTCGTAAATCATGACTTTAGTGAAATATTCGAGGCACATGGGTAATCAGGGTGAGTTTCAGATGTTGCTCTCAGTTTTCCATATTTGTGTCTGTTTACAAGAACCGAAGTTCCGGTCAACTATTATTCGTCCTGTCTCGGGCTATATTTTATTGCCCTGATGAAACTTTTAATGAAAGTGCACTCCTTGTGTGAACAAGTATACCATACCATCAGATCTTTGTTCATACTTCACTGCATTACGCTGCAGCCAGCATCTACTTAAACAAGTTGTATATGGTCTGTTCTTTGTATCTCTCTCCTTCTAGAGAAATTATCTATTCAGATGTTGCATTTCTGGTTCCTTCCTTACCGCTACCTCTTCTGTTATTAAATGATTTTAATGTTCACCATTTCCTCTGAGGGTCTCACTGTGACTCTCACAGCAATCAGTGAGAGGTTCTTCTCACTTCACTCCCCCTCCATGTTTATTAAACACGGGTACTCCCACCCATTTTAACCCTCGCACTTAATGCATTGATCTCTCAGTTTTCTCCTCTTCAACTGCACTTGACTCTACCTAGTCTGTGCTCCCAGATTTATAGGAGAGCGATCATTTTCCGATCCTCCTTACTTCCCATTCGTACTCTCAACCTCCTTGAAGCCCACGTTGGCAATATGAATGAGCAAATTGGGACCTGTACTCGTGTCAAACTGATTTTAGTGAGGACCCTTCTTCGTCCTCTACTGATAACCTGTTACACCTATTTTTGACCTAAATTTTAACTGCAGATTTGCATTCTATACCTTAAACCTCGAGTTGGCATTCTCAAAAATGGGCACCATTGTGGTTTCCTGTTTGTGCTTTGCAGTACATTTGAAACGTGCTGCAAGGGCTGATATCATTACAATAGGACCACAGAGCGACTTCTTCATTTAAGCTGGCGAGAGCAGTTCCCGCTTTGTCATCCATGAAGCTAAACGCACTTGCTGGCAGTATTATGTTTCTACCATCGCTTCGGTTTCCTCTATGAGTGCAATCTGGAAAAAAAGTACGCAAACCAGACCCGGCTCCCATTCTTAAGGATGCTGGTGTCACCACTGCAAACCCTCTTGAAGTTGCCACAAATTAGAAATCCTGAGAGATATGACCCTCATTTTTTCCTCCAAGTCTGCCAGAGGTTACAGCTCTTAGACTTTTCTTCTAGCAGAGAAGAGTCTTATAATGTGCCTTTTACACTTCTAGAACTAGAGTCAGCATCATATTCCTATGCTCCAACATTTACATCCATCAGCCCTTGCAGTCCTCTTACTTCTTTATAATCTTATTTGGTCACAAGGAATTCTTCCCCAGTGGTGGAAATCTGCCATTTATATGTGCGGGTTTGTGTGTACTGCCATTGTTCTGCCTCTACGGTGCCCCATTGCCTGGTGGCAAAAGCTCTCCTTCACACGGTGAGTGTTCGGGTTCAGTTCCCAGCGAGGGGTTGAAACATTGGGCGTGTTTCCTTACACCGGTTGTCCATGTTCCCCATCAGAATAAAATGGGTACTTGGGTGTTAGTCGACTGGTGTGGGTCGCAACCCAAGACAAAAATTTTCCTAATTTGCCCGAAATGCTCTGCATAACAAGCAGCTTTCTATATAGTAGTATGTCATTGATGTCAGCTATGGTCTGTATACCTTGTACATGTACTTGTAGAAATAAAGATATTATTATTACTTTTCGTAAACCAGGAACTTCCTGGCATGATACCTCACGCTATCATCTCAGTGCTCTTACCAGTGCAGTTTGCAAGGCGATGGAATGTCTGGTAAATAGACGTCTGATGTGGTATTTAGAGACATACAATGGTCTCTCCACTAGTCAATATGGTTTTCGTAAGGGCCGCTTTACTATCGACCCCTTTACTCCGCTTAGATACGTATGTTTACAATGTCTTTGCTAGGTACCACTCGGTTATACCCATCTTTTCTTGATCTTGAGAAGGCATACGACACTACTTGGAAATATAACATCTTGGCCCAAGCTCACTCCTTAGGCCTCCGAGGCACTCTGCCATTTTCCTTAAAAACTTCTTATCTGAGAGACATTTCCGTGTTGGGGCTAATAATTCACTTTCCCAGGACTTTGTCCAAGCTGAAGGTGTTCCTCAGGGATGTGTCCTTAGCACCACTCTTTCTCCATGCTATAAATGATCTGGCATCTGTTCTCCCATCTAATATTTGGTCTTCATTCTATGTTGATGACTTCGTTATAGCTTGTGCAGGCACTGACTGTCGCATAGTAGCAGCCTCACTCCAGAATGCTGTCAACAGTGTTTCCATTGGGCCACTACTCATGGGTTTAAATTTTCTAGTGCTAAAACAAACCTAATTACTTTCACCAGACATTCTGTCGTCCCTGATGCTCCAGTGTACCTGTATGGTTTACGTATCCCTGAACGTGATTCTGTCAGGTTTCTCGGCCTTCTGGTTGACCGTTGGTTATCCTGGAAACCTCATATTACCTCCCTGAAACCAACTTGCCATAGCCGGCTGATCCTCCTTAAAACCCTCGCTCATCTTTCATGGGGGACTGATCGTCGAACTCTCCTTTGACTGCATTCAGCCTAATTTTATCGAAACTGGAGTATGGTGTCCAGATATATTCAGCGGTCTCTCCTGCAACTCTTTCTAAACTTGATCCCATCCATTATCGGGGATTACATTTAAGTCTATTTGCTTTTCACTCCTCACCTGTCGAGCCTATATGAAGAGGCGAATATTCCATCCTTGACGATCACCATGATGCTCATTGCCTCCGCTATTCTGTCCGCTCTCATGACCTCACAATCCTTCTACATGATAGTAACAGACGTTAGTAGAGGTCCATTATTTGTTCGCCATCCTGTTTACTCCATCCCTTTTCTCTTCGTCTTCACTCGCTCTTGTCTTCTCTTCAGTTGCCCCATTTATATGTTCATGTAGCATCTAACTTTTCCCTTTCCCTTGGGAGGTTCCCACAGCTCGTGTCTGTTCTTCCCCACTGCCGTGTGCGAAAGCTTAAATAACCACAGTTGTTTCTCGCTCTCTTTTTCTTAATAATTTCCGGTCTCATTCTCACGCCATCGTGTGTCGGGTTTGCAGCAGTGTTCCTGGACAGCATAGAGCGAGGGCATTTGTTAGACTCGGCTAGCATTTTTTACAGCTGAATTCTATGCAATTCTCATTTCAATTATCCATATTGCATCTAAGCCTCGTCTCGACATTTGTAGTCTCAGACTCCCTTAGTGCTTTGCAAGGAATGCAAAAATTTTATTTGCCTAACCCAAAGTTCTTTATATACAACTTTGATTATGCCGCATTTCCAGCAAAAACAAAGATATTGTTTTCTTTTGGGTCCCTGATCATGTTGATGTTCAGGGCAATGAGCAGGAAGACACTGCAGTGCGTCAGTTGTACATGACCTCCCAGTTTCATATAAAGGTCTTCCATTCTCAGACTATTTTGCTGTAATCTCTAGCCAGCTTCACAACTGTTGGCAACAACTTCGGTCCAGTATGACTCATTCTATCAAAATAAGTTTGGGTTTCTGACTTTCTTTTTACTTAGGTTGTGAGACTACGCTCTTCCATCGTCGCTGCATCAGGCACACCCGTCTAAATCACGGGTATCTCATGGAGAGGCGCCCTGTCCCACTCTGAGACTTGTCACGTTTCAATTTCGATTCGTCATATTCTATTGGACTGTCCTGTCTTTCAACAAGCACGAAGAATTTACCTCCGACGTCGTCACCGCTCTAACACTCATATTTATCTTCCCTCCTCGCTGACGGCCCCACCTTTGACACAGACTCCCTCTTTGACACAGATTCCCTCTTTGACACAGACTCCCTCTTTGACACAGACTCCCTCTTTGACTTTTTGACAGCAACCGATTTATTACAAAACTTTGATAATACGTACTTCCTGTAGCATTG
Organism: Cherax destructor; assembly: GCA_009830355.1. Lineage (NCBI taxonomy): Eukaryota > Metazoa > Arthropoda > Malacostraca > Decapoda > Parastacidae > Cherax > Cherax destructor. Next base: position 27,185 of record WNWK01017994.1, read on the forward strand.
CTCTCAGTCCTTCTTTGCTTATCCTTAGATCCTGAATCACTATATGCCCTGCAGCGCTGTATGATACTAGTACGTTTAGCGATTCTTTTTGATTATAATAATAATTTCTCAACTCCTCATAACTAAATACACTTCTAGCTGCCCCATGATTTTGCAGCCAACTTATTCTAGATCGTATTACATTCAAACCCATAAAGATATACAGTGTGTATATATACGAAGAGCTGAAAATACAAGAAAAATTATATCACTGTTTTACCAGCAAGATTAAACAATCCAGTAATGTTAATACAGAATTCTTACTGACAAATAATTAAAACTACCTCACACGTAATAATGGAAAATAATGTATAAATAAAAATATATTACAAAACTATGAAACATTATGACTAGTATTATGAATTGCAACTCATTTTTCAAGGCATTTGTGCAGACTGCACTGAAAATGCCAAAACACCTATAACTGACTTCAAATTATATACCTAAAACTGACTTAAAATTATATACCTATAGCTGACCTAACACTATACACCTATAACTGATTTAAGACTATATACTTATAACTGACCTAAAACTATATACCAATAAGTGACTTAAAATTACATACAGTGGAACCTCTGGTCACGAACGTTTCCGAACACGAACAAATCGGTTCACGACCAATAAATTTGCCAAATTTATGCATCTGGTCCGAACACACAATCGGTGCCGAACAAACACAGCCATACCAAATTTCACATTCAGTAACATTTTTTTTTGCACGTGCCAATTTTCCCCATTCTTGTTGTTTGTGTACACCTAACAAAGACCCTCGCCTTGTAGTCGGTCTCAGTCAGACGTGGGTTCATTCGCTGGGAACTCGATGATAAGAGATAAAGTAACATCCTCTTATCCCCTCCTGGGTACTTATTAGAGAAAACGTAGTGTAGTGCAGTGCTAACTGTGATATACACTCGTAATGCACTATAAAACTAAGTTTATTCAGGTATACACAAATACAGCTACACAGAATTATTATACATAGCAGCATATGTGTAGAGAATCTAATATAACCCAAAAAAGCCAGAGTGACTTATTTTCGATTTTTTTTTTCGGTGCGCACTCGTTTTCGTCGAATATTTTTTTATATATTTTTTATTGTGATTTTTTAAAAATATGTAAATATTTTATAAATATTAAAAAATTATATAAAACGTTATTTTATTGCATTTTTTGACGATTCAAGGAATTTTCAAAGATTTTCTAAAAAACTATTTTTTTTTAGATAAAATATACCTATGAGTAAGCCTCCTTAAAAAAATCATAAAATTTCGCATACTTTTCCCATAAGTTCAATTGCAGTAGAAATTCATCTCGGAAGTAAGTTATTCATAAATTACAGTAATTACGACCGTGATAAATTCAGATTAGCAATGTTTTATCAGCAGGTAGTGCCGAAACAGCTTCTCACAGCGCCAGTACCCGGCTAGGACTTGCCATATATAATTTTTGGTGTTTTTTTCTCAGTTGCTTGTCGAGCTATCTTATTGAAACTTGGGCAATGTATGATGGAAAGATGCTTCTTAACGTACACCAAAAGTGAAAGAAATCGGACAATAAATAACGAAGTTCACTGTTTACAGCGAACGGTTCGTAGGTTTTTCTCAGTGTTATTCAAGGTTTTTACATTAACTTTACTATTACACTGTGCATTCTATGGTAAAATAATGGTCAAATAATGTTCCACTAATGGTCAAATAATGTTCCACTAATGGTCAAATAATGTTCCACTAATGGTCAAATAATGTTCCACTAATGGTCAAATAATGTTCCACTAATGGTCAAATAATGGTTAAATAATTTAAACTAAGTTTTAATAACAGGTGAGTAATGCATTGGAAAATAATATTCCTGTTTTAGAAGTATGTAAGGGTAAAATCAATATGGATTCTAAATGCTCAATGATTTAAAGAACCTAACTTGTAATAGAGCAACATTATGTTTAAAGAAAACCATATTACAGAGCATTAATAGCCGGTGCAGTAGTAGTAGTAATAGTAGTATTAGTATTAATAGTAGTTATAGTAATAGCAGTGATAAATAAAGATAACAGCATTAGTAGTAGTAATAGTAATAACAGTAGTAGCAGAAGATAATAGCATTAATAGAAGAAATAGTAATAGAAAATAATAGTAATAGTAGTAGTTGAAGTAATAATATTAATAGTAGAATATAGCAGAATATAGTAGTAGCAGTAATATTTGCAGTAGTAATAGTTGTAGCAGTAATAAACCATACCACGGGTGGGGTTCGAACCCGCGGTCAGAGAGTCTCAACACTCCAGACCGTCGCGTAAGCCACTGGGCCAGCTAGCTTCAATAAGATTCATCCAACTAGGTATATTTCTACACCATAGGAAGGTGACTTACGTGACGGTCTGGAGTTTTGAGACTCTCTGACCGCGGGTTTGAACCCACCCGTGGTATGGTTTGTTTGCAATCGTGTCATTACGATTTTGTGAGTAGCAGTAATATTTGCAGTAGTAATAGTTGTAGCAGTAATAGTAGAAGTAATAGTTGTAGAAGAAGTAATAGAAGGATTAGTAATAATAGTAGTAGTAGCTGCAGTAATAGTGGTAGAGGTCGTAATAGGAACTATAGTATTCACAGTCATAATACTGGTGGTCGCAATTGCAACGTGAAATTCTCAATCTGAACATCACTCAAATATTCCTTATTTTTTATTACAGACTACTACTGATGATGTTATTACCGCTGTCCATACATACAACATAACTTCCGCTTATCTATTAAAAGGTATGTATAATAGAGGTATCTGTATGTATGTATATATATATGTATATATATATATATATGTATATATATATATATATATATATATATATATATATATATATATATATATATATATATATATATATATATATATATATATATATATATATAGTTCCTATTACGACCTCGACCACTATTACTGCAGCTACTACTACTATTATTACTATTACTGCTACAACTATTGCTACTGCAAATATTACTGCAGTAATATTTGCAGTGTAAAGCACCCCTCTGGCAAGACAGTGATGGAGTGAATGATGATGAAAGTTTTTCTTTTTCGGGCCACCCTGCCTTGGTGGGAATCGGCCGATGTGTTAATAAAATAAATATATATATATATATATATATATATATGTCGTGCCGATAAGGTAAAACTGGTCAATTAGCAAGAACTCATTTAAAATTAAGTCCTTTCTAAAATTTTCTCTTATACGTTTAAAGATATATTTTTTTCATTTATGTTAATGTAAAAATTTATAATTTTGTACCAAGAGAAACTTTGAAAACCTACCTAACCTTATTACAACAAGCGCAATTTAATTTAGCCTAACCCAACTAAATATATTTTAGATACGTTAACATTAATTTAATAATAAACAAACACAATGAAATATATTTTTTCGTTATGTTCAGAATGATTTTGGCGAAATTATTGCATACACAAATTTTCACTTGTCTTATATGGCAAGGTGAGCGTTGCTATTGAAGCCAAAATCGCAAGTTTTACCTAATCGGCACGACATATATATAAACACTGATCTCTGGCCGAAGGAGACTCAAACCTATGAACCTTGCAACAAGGTACGCAGTGCTTTTACTGACCGTACCACACTGGACCAATACCTTGGCGCCCAGCTCACACTAGACGTTTTGATCCAAGACAGCCCGCTTGGCTGCATACCTTGTCGCAAGGTTTGTAGGTTCGAAAGCACGACTGAGGGACAAACCGGAGTACCAGAGAGTGTACCTCGATCGAGACAGAACACAAGAGGAAAGGATGATACTGAAAGAGAGGATACAAAGACGAAAGGAGGAACAAGAGGAAATGACAAAGACGAGCAGAAGAACCCAGACCCAGGTGGAAGGACAAACACACCCTCCAGAAACATCCGCAGGACTCCAACCACGACAACCCCAAGGCAACTGGACAATCTAAACCAACACTCACATACTGTTCCCTCTGTCCCCACCCCCACACCACAAACCCCACCCCGACAGCAACCCCCTGGAAATAAATGGTATAAAATACCGACACAATGGAAAAATAAACACATAAGCAGTATAATGTGATCCTTTATTGACAACGTTTTGCCCACGCAGTGGCTTTATCGAGTCACAGACTCGATAAAGCCCACTGCGTGGGCAACGTTGTCAATAGGATCACTTACTGCTTATGTGTTTATTTTCCACAGCAACCCCTATAGGCACTCTGCCCCGACCCCCTCATCACAAACCCAACCCCCACTGCAACCCCCATAGGCCCTCGCCAGGGCTCCCGCTCCCCCAACCCCAACATTCTCCCAGGACCACAGTTTTAGAAAAGAAGTTGAAGGTTTGGTACACGAACGCGGATGGAATAATGAATAAATATGAAGAGTGGCATGAAAGAATCAATGAGAAGTCCCCAGATATCATAGCAGTCACAGAAATGAAACTCACTGAGACAATAACAGATGCAATCTTCCCACCAGGATATCAGAACCTGAGGAAAAATAGGAGAAGAGGGGGAGGAGGGGTTGCACTGCTCTTAAAAAAAACGATGGAGATTTGAGGAAATGGAAGGCATGGACGAGATTGGAGAAAAGGATTACATAGTAGGTACACTTCAGTCTGGGGAACATAAGGTAGTCATTGCAGTAATATATAATCCACCACAGAACTGCAGGAGGCCAAGAGAGGAATATGAAGAGAGCAACAGAGAAATGGTGGACACACTGGCTGAGGTGGCAAGAAGAGCTCACTCGAGCAAAGCAAAGTTACTGGTTATGGGCGATTTCAACCACAGGGAGATCGACTGGGAAAACCTGGAGCCACACGGGGGTCCCGAAACATGGAGAGCCAAGATGATGGATGTGGTACTGGAAAATCTCATGCATCAACATGTTAAGGACACTACCAGAGAGAGAGAGAGGGGAGATTGAACCAGCAAGGCTGGATCTCGTGTTCACCCTGAGCAGTTCAGACATTCAGGACATTACATATGAGACGCCCCTTGGAGAGCTAGTGATCATGTGGTTCTGTGCTTTGAATACATAGTAGAGTTACAAGTGGAGAGGGTAACAGGAGCTGAATGGGAAAAGCCAAACTATAAAAGGGGGGATTACACAGGAATGAGGAACTTTCTGCAGGAGGTTCAGTGGGACAGAGAATTGGTAGGAAAGTCAGTAAACGAAATGATGGAATACGTAACAAAAAATGCAAGGATGCAGAGAAAAGGTTTGTTCCCAAGGGCAACAGAAATAATGGGAAGACCAGAACGAGCCCTTGCTTTACCCGAAGGTGCACTAGAGAATGGAAAAAAGTGCACTAGAGAATGGAGAAAGTACAAAAGACAAAGGACCCTGGAAAATAAGGAGATTAGTCGAAGAGCCAGAAACGAGTATGCTCAGATAAGGAGGGAGGCCCAGCGACAGTACGAAAACAACATAGCATCGAAAGTCAAGTCTGACCCGAAACTGCTGTATAGCCACATTAGGAGGAAGACAACAGTCAAAGACTGATCAATCTCCCTAAAAGACCTTTATATCGAAATTATTTTCTCTTATTAAGAAGAGAACCAACCTTAGTTAAATATCTTGTTACGAGGGGGCCAGACAGGCCCAGAGATAAGGCCCTGATCGTAACACCAGATGATCAGGCTGAAGAAAGAAGGTGGGGAACTCACAAGAAACGATCAAGAGGTATGTGAGGAGCTCAATACGAGATTTAAGGAAGTATTTACAGTGGAGACAGGAAGGACTCTTAGTAAGACAGAACAGAGGGGAACATCAACAAGGAATATACCAGCAAGTGTTGTATGACATACACACAACTAAGGAGGAGGTGAAGAAGCTGCTAAGTGTCCTTGATACCTCAAAGGCGATGGAACCGGACAACATCTCCCTGTAGGTCCTTAGAGAGGGAGCAGAGTCGCTGTGTGTGCCACTAACTACGATCTAGAACACATCACTCGAAACTGGGCAACTACCTGAGGTATGGAAGACAGCGAATGTAGTTCCCATTTTTAAGAAAGGAAACAGAAACGAGGCACTAAGCTAATGACCAGTGTCACTGACGTGTATAGTATGCAAAGTCATGGAGATTATCAGGAGGAGAGTGGTAGAGCACCTGGAATGAAACAAGATTATAAATGACAACTAGCACGGATTCAGAGAAGGCAAATCCTGTGTCACAAACCTCCTGCAGTTTTATGACAAGGTAATAGAAGTAAGACACGAGAGAGAAGGGTGGGTTGACTGCATTTTCTTGGACTGCAAGGCCTTCGATACAGTTCCTTACAAGAGATTAGTGCAGAAGCTAGAGGATCAGGCACATAACAGAAAGGGCACTGCATTGGATCAGAGAATACCTGACAGGGAGACAACAACGAGTCATGGTACGTGATGAGGTATCACAGTGGGCGCCTGTGATGAGCGGGGTCCCGCAGGGGTCAGTCTTAGGACCGGTACTATTTTTGGTATATGTGAATGACATGACGGAAGGAATAGATTCAGAAGTGTCCCTGTTTGCAGATGATGTGAAGTTAATGAGGAGAATTAAATCAGTCGAGGATCAGGCAGGACTACAAGAGACCTGGACAGGCTGGACACCTGCTCCAGCAACTGGCTTCTCGAATTTAACCCGCTAAATGCAAAGTCATGAAGATTGGGGAAGGGCAAAAGACCGCAGACAGAGTATAGGCTAGGTGGCCAAACACTGCAAACCTCACTCAAGAAGAAAGATCTTGGGGTGAGTATAACACCGAGCACGTCTCCGGAAGCACACATTAACCAGATAACTGGTGCAGCATATGGACGCCTGGCAAACCTGAGAATAGCGTTCCGATACCTTAGTAAGGAATCGTTCAAGACACTGTACACTGTGTACGTCAGGCCCATACTGGAGTATGCAGCACCAGTTTGGAACCCACACCTGATCAAGCACGTCAAAAAATTAGAGAAAGTGCAAAGGTTTGCAACAAGGTTAGTTCCAGAGCTTAGGGGAATGTCCTATAAAGAAAGGTTAAGGGAAATCGGCCTGACGATACTGGAGGACAGGAGGGTTAGGGAAGACATGATAACGACATACAAAATACTGCGTGGAATAGATAAGGTGGACAGAGACAGGATGTTCCAGAGAGGGGACACAGAAACAATGGGTCACAATTGGAAGCTGAAGACTCAGACGAGTTAAAGGGATGTTAGGAAGTATTTCTTCAGTCATAGAGTTGTCAGGAAGTGGAATAGTCTAGCTCATGGAGCAGGGAGAGAGAGAAGACCTAGTAGCGGTCAGTGAAGAGGCTGGGCCAGGAGCTAAGCTCGACCCCTGCAACCACAATTAGGTGAGTACAATTAGGTGAGTACAGACTGCCTGGCACGGACTGGCCTTACCCCTAGCCCAAAGTTTATTTGAAATGCAAGAGCCATAAGTACTTCTCATTTTTAAGACTCTGGAGACTGCCTGGCACAGACTGCCTGGCACAGACTGCCTGGCACAAACTGCCTGGCACAAACTGCCTGGCACAAACTGCCTGGCACAGACTGCTTGGCTCGCATCAGTAACATCAATATTAAGAATACACGCGTGGCGTTGTTCGCCGTTTCTTTACCTCTTTCGTAAATGTTCCCACTAACGCCGCCATTATTATCACAAGTTACTGAACGACAACTAAATTTACACTCTGTATAAACTGTACAGTTCTCATCGAGTTGTGCATTAACTTCAGTTCATTCAGATATGATAATTTTTTCAGTGTTGTGGAATAGAAATGGAAAGTCTTCTGAGCACAATCCAGGCCATCATTTCTATGGAAAACTCCAAGATTAAAGGTTTTCGCTGTATCAATTTCATCTCCGTCACATGAGTTACATATCAGTCCAAACACGGTCACATGACTTACATATTAATTCCAACATAGTCACATGACTTATTACTTATCAGTCCCAACACAGTTACATGACCATTACGGTCATATGACCAATATGTCATCAACATTTTGGTCACATGTCCCACAAGACCTTCAGAGCCAACACAAAGCTCACATATATAACCTTCCTTGTTTCTAGTCACATTACGACTCACGCTCTAATAGAGATTTTCCAAAAAGCTTTCCATTTCTCAAATCTCGGATTCCTAGAAGAAATCCTATATAATTAAACAGCGCGAACGGCCGACATTTTTTCCATGATGGAGGCGTAAACTCAACTCGGATCAGTCAGGATGTTTAGTATGTTGTTGAGGAGCGTATTCACAGTAATTCTGCCAAATATCGTTTCGTAACAATTTGAAGTTTCGTAATTATTGTTATTTTACAAAAAAGAAACAAGAGATTTTATAAAAGGCTGTTAGCTACCGACTAGTGCTTGGTGGAACTCCAGCATTAGTTTATAATTTACTAAGCAAACAAGCTATGTTACTTCACTAAATAATAAGTTAGTATTTCTTGTTCAAATTCTTATTTTGGAAGATAATAGTGAAAACAGTGCACTAATTTTGACAGCATAGCACGACTCGCTCACTAAACGTTCAGTAATAAGTATTGTGACGCTCCTGGGTTAATGTATACAAAGACAATACTGAAAAAGCTGTGGAAAAGTATCAAAGTTGGATGCTGATCGCAGGCACCAAGAAGCCTCATACACAAATAACCCGCACACTGAAGAGAGGAGCTTACGACGACGTTTCGGTCCGACTTGGACCATTTACAAAGTCACACTAACAAAAAGAGAAGGAGGGAGTATATATAGAGGCCAGCAGACAGGGGCGGGAACAAGAAAGGAAGTGGTGGAGTAGTAGTAGTAGTAGTAGTAGTAGTAGTAGTAGTAGTAGTAGTAGTAGTAGTAGTAGTAGTAGTGGTAGTAGTGGTAGTAGTGGAGTCAGTCATATAGTACTAGGAAAGAGGAGCACTGCGAGGGAGCTAGCGGCCCACATAGGGTAGGGGCAAGAACACAGAGGGGGGGAAAAATAATAATGAAGGACAAATACAAGCTAAAAGAAAGAAAACCCAGAGGAGAAAGAAGAGGAAATAGGAAAGGGGAAGAGGGAGAAGGGGAAAAAAAGAATCAGGTTAAGTCACGGGTGTTCTGGAGTTTGGAGCATTTAACAATGTAATGGGAGAGGAAAGCATCTACAGAGACAAAGACAGGACTAAGATTCATACAGGAAAAGTTGTGTATAAGGGAGGATTCAACCAGACGGTGACTGCGAAAGTTAGACGTAGGGTAGACAGTTTTAGCAGAAGACCAATCAATAGGATGACTGTGATCTCTGACATGACAGAGAAGAGCATTGTTGGTGTCAGCAAGACTAACACTATTTTTGTGCTCCCTAAGTCTGTCAGAAAGAGATCGGCCAGTTTCTCCAAAGTACTGAAGAGGACAGATCCAAGTCGGACCGAAACGTCGTCGTAAGCTCCTCTCGTCTATGTGCGGGTTATTTGTGTATTGTTCCAGTCACGGTATTGTGCCTTTTGTTATTTAAGAAGGCTCATTATAGTCAATATTCTACATGATATTTATTAATGCATTCTCAACGTGACCACCACGTACACTCTCGTTCATCACTTCCTCAAGACCACAGCAACTTTCTACCACCATCAACAACAGTAAATAACTAATATGTAATCATTATTTTGTTTACAAAAGGTTTGTTTTATTTTAGATTTAGTCAAGTTAGCTGAAGTCAGGCTGCATTTAGTTATCTAAGATAAGGTTACGTTGCATCAGCTTAACTTGACAACTCTATATACCGACAGCATTGTCTGGTTAAATAACGACTGTGCTGGGCGACCAGAATAAATATATTAATTTCCTAATATCTCCCGAAATAACAATTTGCACAATAAATGTTTACTTATTTTATGAATATATATATATATATATATATATATATATATATATATATATATATATATATATATATATATATATATATATATATATATTTATATATATATATATATATATATATATATATATATATATATATTTTTTTTTTTTTTTTTTTTTTATTAACACATCGGCCGATTCCCACCAAGGCAGGGTGGCCCGAAAAGAAAAACTTTCATCATCATTCACTCCATCACTGTCTTGCCAAAGGGTGCTTTACACTACAGTTATAAAACTGCAACATTAACACCCCTCCTTCAGAGTGCCGGCACTGTACTTCCCATCTCCAGAACTCAAGTCCGGCCTGCCGGTTTCCCTGAATCCCTTCATAAATGTTACTTTGCTCACACTCCAACAGCACGTCAAGTATTAAAAACTATATGCCTCCATTCACTCCTATCAAATACGCTCACATGCGTATTTGGTAACTATTACCAAATATAATTGTAGGCTTTGAAGTGCTACGTGTATGAATCAAACCTTATAACTGCTTAAAGATATCCTAAGTAAGGATATGATTGTCTCTGCTGTATCTTTACGTTAGTCACCTCAGTAGTACAGACCTAGTAACAAGCCAACACCGATCACAATACTGGAGTTAAAATAACTACTCACGAAAGATCACCACAGTAGCAACTATGCAGCGAACTTAAAAATTTAACACAGCATCATGGGTTGGTAATAGTACGAGATACCGACACGTTGGTAGAGACACCATTGCACTTATTTGTAACCTATATTCACGACGTTTCACCTATGCAGTGAACTTGATCAAGTCACAAACAGATGAACCTACATTTCTCTCTTTACCATTCAGAAGACTAATCGGAACGATCAGGTGATTGGACCGGTCCCTTGAATTCTTTAGACATTTTGTAGCACAAATGAATTCCAAAATTTCCATTTAACTTTCTGTGTTAAAACGTTACTCTCACTTACTGTTTATAGATTCCAGCGTTGCGGCGTCGGTGCTCTGTAGTGCCAAGGTGCAGATCACTAGCAAAAATGAAACCATAATGATCAACACTCACTTCACCTGCTTCAAACTGAGAGTGAACGCCAGTTCAACTGTCATTCAATTCTCCTTTTCTGAGACTATGGCGGAGACAGGGAGGAAGTTGCCCAGGTCCCAGTAAGTCTTAGCCTCGGTCAATAGATTTTACATTGTTCTAGCAATGACAATGGTGTAGTTATTTACTGTTAATTTTAATCCATATATCAAGCACTGGTATTGATTTCTTCAAATATGTTACTATAACTTCTGGTCCATATCTAGTCTTGTATCTGTTGTTCAGTATAACCACTCGCCTTACATTGTTTCCTAATGTCTTTTATCATAAACAATAGAATGTTTTTGGTTAAATTTTATTGATCCTTTTGCAAATTTGTATTTAAATTTTATTGTCAATTACGCTGAATGACCCCATAATGTCTTAGCACTTTGTAAATTATGCATTTCCCTTCCATAGGTTATATCAGAATACATCTTTCCAGTGGCAATACTTTTTTGAGTGAATTATGACCCCAGTGGTTTAGCGCTTCTTTTTGATTATAATAATAATTTTGAGTGAATTATCGCACAATCCAGTGTTTTCTTTGCCGGAGTAAGGAGCATCTTCCACACACACACGAGAGGCTTCTCTTTACTGTCCCCAAGCAGAGAGCAGACTCGCACACACACGCAAGACCTAGTATTATTACCCCCGAGCACTGAAAATGTTCAAAAGACTCGCGAGGCTCTAGTGTTTACCATCGTCACAGACACACGAGACTAGTGTTTATTTTCTTAACAAACACACGAAGTTCTAATGATTACTTTCTTTACAGACACATGAGACCCTAATATTTACTTTCTGCACAGACATAGGAACCTCTAGTGTTTGCTTTTTTCACGGACACGCTAGACCATAATGGTTATTTTACTTGCTTTAGAGACGCACGAGGATCTGGTGTTTACTGTCTTCACAGATAAATGAAGTTCTAATGATTACTTTTTTCATAGATAAACTTGGCTCTAGTATTTTCTTTCATCACAGATAAACGAAACTATTATTTTCTTTCTTCGCAGATACAAGAGGCTCCAGTGCTTTCATTCCTGGAATATAGAGAATGTTAAACCGACTCGCAAAGCTTGAGTGTTTACGTTCCTCACGCATGTAGGGCTCAAGTGTTGACGTTCTCCACGGACATGTGGGGCTCAAGTGTTTACGTTCTCCACGGACATGTGAGGCTCCAGTGTTTACGTTCTCCACGGACATGTGAGGCTCCAGTGTTTACGTTCTCCACGGACATGTGGGGCTCCAGTGTATACGTTTCTCCACGGACGTGTGGGCTCATCAATCACTATACCACAATTCAAGCCAGAGAGTGAAATGTCACCACACATGCTCACTGCCCATCACTGATTGTTAGCTAGTTTATAATGTATTAATGGCTTAAGTATAATCCATGTGTTTACTACTTAGTGATATCGTAACCAACATGTTTTCAGAGATTTTATAAAAAATATGTTTTTTAATACAACTCTGCTATACGTTCACTGCATGAATGATTAACGCACAAACATACAATGAATGGTTGCGAGAAATTAACACAAACATACAATGAATGGTTGCGAGAATTTGCATACGAGCAATATGCTTTCTAATTTCCATGTATAAATTCATTGCTGAGAAAGCAGATACATCGTCCTGGTTCTATGTTTACTGATTACTAGCAATGAATTATGTATCAGCTGTGAACCATGAGCGAGGAGTGATCACCACTGCCGTCTGTTTTCCAATAGTTAATAATTGATGTTCACAGGTATATATTTCATACTTAACGTTATAACTCCTTTGAATATTTCACCGCCAACACTACAGAAGCTGTGTTTGTATGCTATGGCCACAGTATGATGTATTTTGCCATATAATGAATCACTTATTGGTTGATAATGTAATTGTTACCAGCGTTTTATCACATAAATCGTATTTTCAATGCTTGCTCCGAGAGGAAGAATTCCTCTACGAGGCTGATAAAAAAAATATGTAAACGCATATCATATCGGGAGACAGCAGAGGCTTATTGGCCTGGATAAGCGAGGCGCTGAGGAGCAACAGCACACACCACCGCCAGGGTTCAGGACCAACTGTTGGGTTGTGATACTACGCTGCCTCTTATCCCACAGTGGTCGCCGCTCCTCACTATAACCCGACACCATCACTCCCATGTCGGAACTATTCCATCTTAGGGTGAAATTATCGATATTTAATATGCAGATTACTTCAGGATTGTTTTTCGCTTCCGGGTAGCACACCACTCAATGAAAACGGAATATATACGCCGAGAGGTGCGTATCCCCTCAGTGTATATATACGCCGAGAGGTGCGTATCCCCTCGTGTATATATATGCCGAGAGTGCGTATCCCTCAGTGTATATATACGCCGAGAGGTGCGTATCCCCTCGTGTATATATACGCCGAGGAGGTGCGTATCCCTCAGTGTATATATACGCCGAGAGGTGCGTATCCCCTCGTGTATATATCGCCGAGAGGTGCGTATCCCCTCGTGTATATATACGCCGGAGGTGCGTATCCCCTCAGTGTATATATACGCCGAGAGGTGCATTCCCTCGTGTATATATACGCCGAGAGGTGCGTATCCCCTCAAGTGTATATATACGCCGAGAGTGTGTATCCCTCAGTGTATATATACGCCGAGAGGTGCGTATCCTCAGGGGTATATATACGCCGGGGGTGCGTATCCCCCCAGTGTATATACGCCGAGGGTGTATCCCCTCAGTGTATATATACGCCGAGAGGGTGTGTATCCCCCAGTGTATATATACGCCGAGAGGTGTGTATCCCCTCAGTGTATATATACGCCGAGAGGTGCGTATCCTCAGTGTATATATCGCCGAGAGGTCGTTCCTCAGTGTATATAAACTGACTGAAATGCTGGTTAAATTGTTCTTAAATGGTGGTTAACACGTTACGTGAAGTCGATAGGC
>WNWK01017995.1:0-41089 GCA_009830355.1 Cherax destructor
ATAGTTATATTTTTATGAAAGCTTAGAGTCTAGACGAGAGTTGCTCGGTAATGTAGTACGTGTTGTCGGGGGACGCGGTATTCAAAGTCTTCGAGCACTAAGTCTAGACATAAGTGGAGTTTCATCTATCGTACAAAGAACGATTGGACATATAGTTACTGATTATGTATATACCTTGTGGGTGTGTCGCGAGAGGTCTGCCAATGATTGTATACAGGTGCTTGCTGTGTATCACACCAAATGTCGCAACAAACTCCTGTCTGGCCACAGTGGCCAGTCGAGTTTCCAGTTGAATATCAGGAATTCACAGTCCGGTCATTATTAAGACTCGTCGAGTGAAGGGGAAAACGGACTTAACTCCTTCATGTATGTAGGTATATCAAGGGGGTCGATTGATTACTCTTGACTGATTTTATATTTCCTGTAGTGTGCGATTGTTGATTACATTGAGACGAAGCTGTGTCTTTTACCGTACTTGTAACCTTCCATTTTACGGTTATACTTATATTCTGTTTTGTTAACAAGTATTGTCTCATTGTATAATTATACGTACATGACAATGAATGTATTGTGTATTTAATTGGTATATATTTTCTTGAGAGTGGATTGAAAGGTGAGGTAGTGGGTACGGGGCGGTTACTCGCCACCCACAGCTGTAATAAGCATGAGAGTTCCATGTTATTCAGCCTAGTGCTGAAGCAGAGTATCATATTTATTATATTATAACTGGCGAAAAGTGTATCCGCTTACCTATTGAGGAATTAATGTGGGCTGAGAGAGTAGCATTCTGCTACTTTCCTGTAATTATTGAATTGTACAAATATATCCATTGTTTACTCATTGTACTATTAATATTGTAATAATGTGTTATAAACAATACAGATTCAATACAAGGTAGGTGGAGGGTGGGGTAGTCTTCGAGGATAGGTAGTTTTCATCCTGCTGTTGTATGGTAGGGTGAGTAGTAGAGATGCTAGTATGTTGTGTTGCACCTGTAGAAAATCTCTTTTATATATTTATTTTATACCTGTAATAATGAGTTTTAAATAAAATATAAAAAAGTCTACACCCAGCCACAACTGTAATGAGTTATTGGTGCAAATTTTAATTGTTGGGTCTCACACACACACATATACATATACACATACATATACACACACACACATACACACACATACATGTATATACATACACACATACACACATATATACATACACACACACACACGTGTCAATGCTTTATTTAGATTATTTTTTAGATTTTGCCACAGAAGTGGCTACTTTATTGTGCACTCCATATCCATCCTGTGGACGGTAGCGCAAGAGCATATGGATACACAAAAGGCCTAGGCACTAGGCCCCAAAGGGGTTAACAATTGTACATTTGGGTTTATATCTACATTTCAATTATCTGTTACAAGCAAATTTAGGAAATTTGTTTAGTACAAATGGTATCTTATTTCATGAATAAGATATCTTGACATGTCACATAGGTTATTATATTGTCTATCTCTATATTCCTTAATAAGTGCACAATTAAGCACATAGTGTTCAAGACAGTGACCATATGCCTGATCACATAATTTGCATTTAGTTTGATCATCATCTGTGTCTCCCAAACTGTCAGAAGTACTGCTTTATTTACAGGGAGCAAAGTCAGGGTATTTTTCCAGAATGATCTGTAATATACCACTGTGGATAAAATACTTTGACATATCTTGAACATTTCTGAGTGAGTAGTCTCTGAATTCATTAATTTTATCGCACTCCAGTACATAATGACGCAGTGTGTGACAATAATCCAACTGGCAAAGTTTACATTTTGTTTGGTCTACATCTGGTGGTGGTGATTTAACCTGCCAAAGATACTTGTAACCCAGCCGGAGGCGGGCGATGGTGACATCCAAGAGTCTGCTTATTTTGTTGGATGCACCATAGACATGTGGCTCCTCCTGCATGATAGAATGATGATAGATGGACTGACTGGTGTCAAACTCCCTGAGTCTTAAGTCAATAAAATTCAGTTGAAGTTCTTTTCGTATTATTGTTCTCAAACTGCTAACTGACAAGCCAAGATTGTAATCTATCCCCTCTTTGAAAGCATAAAACTTAGCCAAATTATCAGTTCTATCATGCATCTGAAGACCAATGTGAGATGGAATCCACAGCATGTGCACTCTGACTCTACTATCCACAATCCTACCATACCTGTGTCTGGCTTCTGACACGAGCATGCTACAAGTTATACTTGATGAGTTGAGAGCATTTATGGATGACAGAGAATCAGTTACAATTAGAGAGTCAACCTTAGATACATGGACGCATTTGAGTGCAAGGAGTATGGCAAACAGTTCTGTCTGAAGGGTAGAGGCCCAGTTATTGATGCGTGCTCCAATTTCTTTAAGAGAGCCATCACTCTGCATGACAACAGCAGCACTACCAGCTGCACCAGTGTATGACAACAGCAGCACTACAAGCTGCACCAGTGTATGACAACAGCAGTGCTACCAGCTGCACCAGTGTATGACAACACCAGCACTACCAGCTGCTGCTGTACACCCTATCCAATCGTGCTGCATATCCTTTCCTAATAAACGTATGTTCTACTATAACCTGTCTACCATCTACTACATCCCGAACCCCAACCGCCCCTAATAAGTCCCTCAACACTGCTAGCACACAACCTGCTCCTCTCGGTTCTACGTCATTCCTCCTAATAACACAATTCCAGTCACCCGCTATCACCGTTACCGCAGGAAGACCCCTTAATGCATAAACTAAATAATCCCTCAGTAAATCCCCCTTGGTACTAGGCACATTAACCGCTGGCATATACACACCCAGAAAACAAACCGAGATGTCACTCCAAACCCCATCTACCCTTACAATCCGCCCCCCTCCTACCTCCTCCCACGACCTCAAATGAAAAGGGCAGGATTCTCTAATACCTACCAAAGCCCCTCCCTTGAAATCTTCCGAACTTCCTGTATATAAATTAAATATCTTTAACTTCAATTCCCTACCACACCTACAAATGTGTTCTTGGAGGAAACAAACATCAATACCCTCTCTCCGCAAAATACTCTCAACCCACAACCTCTTGACCTCCGCGCGGAGGCCATTAACATTCATACTTAAACATTTAAATTCTTTAAAGGTGGTTTCCCCGATGCTTCGTTACTCGTGCTCCACCTGCATTGACGAAGAACCCCCCCTCCCCTGGGCCCTCCTCCCACCTTGTCTACACGCTTCTCCTTTACTCCCCTCCTCTCATCCCTATCCCTTTCTGCTAACACTTTCTTCCCTGTCTTCTGAGCTGGCGTCAACACATCATCTTCCACCGAACCACTAGATCTCTTACGAGATTCTCCTGCCACCTCCATGATCTCTTCAGATACTGCACTGACTACATTGTCCTCCTTATGAACTTCCGCCTCAACCACACACTCTCACCTCATTACCACTCTCACCAACACCACTTTTACTCACGTCATCACTCAGTTCTTCGCCCAGACTTGCCATTACTTCCGGGTTATTCTGCAGCTCATATTCCCCGCCCACGGAAGGTGGACTATCAATCAACTTCCTTAGATCCTCCAACATAGGATCTGTCAATTCCACCAAATCATTGCCATCCTCCTGTCCGACGGCGACTGTAGAATCCTTCACCTCCTCTAGACATGTCTCAGGAGGTAATGTCACCACCAACTCCTCCGCTTGCTCCATCTCATCGCTCCATCGACGTGCTCCTCCATCCTTACGCCCTGGAGAAGACACATTCCTCTCCATGTCACTGAAAAGGCTATCCACACCAATCTCCCTCACCTCCTCTCCACGTCGTTGCTGGGGTAACTGTCCTTGTCTCTCACAAGCCACCGCCAAGTGCCCCGCCTGTCCACATAGCTGGCATGTCCTCACTTGCCCTGCATATGTCACATATACTTGTGTACGAATGAGGGGCATCAATACATATGATGGTATAGGCATCCTCAAGGACATCTTCAGACTGTATGATCCTTCTGGCAATCCTGCATAGGCACCACCCTGTTCCCACCTACCGACATTTACTGCATGAATCACTCCATAGGCCTTGAAAACATCCCTCACATCTTCTTCATAAGCCTCAAATGGAATATTTCGAATCCTTATCCACTTGTATGTCGTCGATATGTCCCTCAACCGCACCTCCAATCCTTCCCTCACAACCATCCTCTTGTCTTGATAATCGTCAACAGCTCTTTCGTAGACACCACTCGACGAGAACTTCACAAACACTCTTGTTGCTCCATTAAGTGATATTCCATAAATATCTGAAGTGGTGAATGCATATTTATCACGTAGAATGGCAAGTAAGAGATCGTCTGCATTTGAAGGGTAAATGGCTCCAGCGAGCACCTCAATACACACAGTATTTACTCTCCTTCTGTTTGGCTCGGCCATTGCAAAGAAAATGAAGTTGTCCTGTAGGATGTACACAGCACAGGAGCAGAATATATGACGAAGATACAGGCTGGATGACTGCAGGCTGGGACAGGCTTTCAGGCTGGAGACTGAGACTCCCTCCCATAGCCTGGCTTAGTCTGGTTTAATTGCAAAACCCAGATCAACTCTTCGGAGGTTTGTGCAATTATAAGCCAGAAGGCTAGGGGTCAGGACAGCTGTAACTGCAGGCTACCCCCCTTGTCCTGGCTGGCTTGGAGTTTTGTTTTCAAGCCTGCTTGAATGTGCTAGCTAAACCCGTGTCAACCACTTGGAGATTTGCTTGTAGCAGGAGAATAGGCACACAGGAGACACATTCTTAAGAAGCACAGTCTATCCTCATAACAATACATTAACCCATACTTCATGGTTTTGCTACCTCATCCCACCAACACACCAATTCCCCATCACCCCCCCATATTTATTTGCCTCCCACCATTCCTCAAAACCCATAACTGGTTCCTCATCCATTAAAACCCTAGTAGTATTTAATTTCCAGTAACCCCCGTGCCTCATAACCAAAGTATTCCACCCCACCTCTGTGAGAACTGCCTGATGATCAGAAAAGACAGCTGTCATGGTATTAACTGAACGTACCTTAATAGAGTCCATGTGAGGGAAAAGTCCATAGATAGGAGTGATGTAAGTGTGAGGGTATGTAGAGTGATGGTTGAATGGTAGTTTGCTTGTTGAGGTGGGGTGAGTGTCTAGCTCTCGCTATACACACCCCATTTTTCCACCCGGTGAGAGGTGTAATGCTAAGCTCCGGCCACAGGTTGAAATCACTCGACTGACCACGCCCGACCTCACTGTAAGTACTTCACGGCTGCTTGTATCTTAATTATTTTATGTTCAAGGGCTTCACTCTTTAATTTGTTTTGAGCTTCACTCATGTTTAGCAACATTAACTTCTGCTCTGCCCTGCCTTGGCTTTTGGTAAGGTTATTTGTTACAGTTTCACCATTTTTTTTAAAGGCCTTATGCCAACTATGTAAATTAATACTAGAGTGGTGAGTAATTCTTTTGGTTTCTCCCAGTCCTCTGTTTCCGCACGGATCATCGGATTCAAGGCTGAGTGGGGGGCCGGCGTACTCACCAAGTGAGAAACAGAGTCGTTACCACCAATTCTTCACTACCCCAGTAGTTTCTAAGTCCACACTCTAGAAACCTCGGGCAACTATACTTTACCAGGGGACAACCTTCACCTGAGTCAATGATATCATTTGTGACATTGTGGATGTGGAAAACTGTTGGATTTGTGGGAAACATCGATGCAACAACAACAACAACACGGAGTCTAATATCGATTCATAGCTACTGTGTTAACAAGATCAACACATATATCTACATCCGTCTGTAAATATACCTAGCTTTGGATCAAGTATATATTTTTGTTTTCATTTTTCTTAAGATAGGATTTTTATCGTCATATTTACGTATTTATTATTTACATTTCTTTCTATTAAAATAGTGTTTATTGTTAGTTATTGTCTTTTTCTATTATACTTTTCCTAAAAAGATTGGCAACAACCTTCACAGTCCATAACATAAATTCTGTCTAGTTGGGCCCCATAATTCTTTCTTACAAACGTATGGGCCGGTACCATCTTATTCATGCAACATCTCATAACAATTCACTCAACACCGGCGAATAATGCCCAGCCCCACGTGGAGTCACATCCTTTCTCCTAACCTCACAATTCCAGTCCCTGCCCATAAAATAAAGGGTGGCAAGTGACCTAAGGAAACAACTAAATCATCCCTAATGAAATAATTTTTAATCCGCACATCCCAATCAGCTGGCGCATACACACATATGAAAGAGACAGGGAAGGTCTGCCAAGTACCATCCACATGGAGAACACGACCATCTCCGCTATCCTCAGTTTGGTGATACACAAACGGGCATGACGTACCCACTAAAAGGGCCACACC
This sequence comes from Cherax destructor, assembly GCA_009830355.1. Classification (NCBI taxonomy): domain Eukaryota; kingdom Metazoa; phylum Arthropoda; class Malacostraca; order Decapoda; family Parastacidae; genus Cherax; species Cherax destructor. Next base: position 6,415 of record WNWK01017995.1, read on the forward strand.
CCCTTTTAAATGAACAGTAGGCAATGCATGCACCACATAACCTGGAATCTCCAGATCTCGTACATCTTTGAGGTTATGCTCTTGTAAAAAAACTACATCCCCTTTATACCTACCAATAAACTCCGCAAACCATTGCCTCTTCGCTATCACACCTAGTCCATTAACATTAATGGTCATACAGCGGAGGCCTAGGTGAGAGGTGGTTTGTTGCGCTGACTGACTCGACCCTTAGCACTTGCCGCAACACCCGTATTGCCACCTTTACCAGGTACCACAATCTCTGGTTTCCTGGTTCCTTTGGCATTGTTTGCTTTGGGCCTTACAACCCCAGAACCACCTGCTATGTCCACCCACAACTTTTTACCAGGCCTCTGAGCTGGTGTTAACACATCATCAGAATCAAATGCTGTCGCTGCGCATTTCCGAGCGCCCATGTCTTCCACCACACACCGTTCATTTGAAGCCTCTTGATGAACATCCACATGCACCACACTCAGCCCCCCCCCCTCTGGGTGAGCATCCATCACAAGAGAAAGGGGCGGTTCCACTGTCCTCACAGAAGCCTCTACACACAAGTGCTAAGGGTCGAGTCAGTCAGCGCAACAAGCCACCTTTTTCCTAGTCCTCTGCTGTATGACCATTAATGTTAATGGACTAGGAGTGATAGCGTAGAGGCGATGGTTTGTGGGGTTCATTGGTAGGTATAAAGTGGATGTAGTTTTTTACAAGAGCATAACCTCAAAGTTGTACGTATATGTGAATGACATGATGGAAGGGATAGACTCAGAAGTGTCCCTGTTCGCAGATGATGTGAAGTTAATTAGGAGAATTAAATCAGATGAGGATCAGGCAGGACTACAAAGAGACCTGGACAGGCTGGACACGTGGTCCAGCAACTGGCTTCTCGAATTTAACCCTGCTAAATGAAAAGTCATGAAGATCGAGGAAGGGCAAAGAGGACCGCAAACAGAGTATAGGCTAGGTGGCCAAAGACCGCAAACCTCACTCAAGGAGAAAGATCTTGGGGTGAATATAACACTGAGCACGTCTCCGGAAGCGCACATCAACCATATAACTGCTGCAGCATATGGGCACCTGGCAAACCTGAGAATAGCGTTCCGATACCTTAGTAAGGAATCATTCAAGACACTATACACTGTGTACGTCAGGCCCATATTGGAGTATGCAGCACCAGTTTGGAACCCACACCTGGTCAAGTACGTCAAGAAATTAGAGAAAGTGCCAAGGAAGAAAGGTTAAGGGAAATCGGCCTGACGACACTGGAGGACAGGAGGGTTAGGGGAGACATGATAACAACATACAAAATACTGCATAGAATAGATAAGGTGGAGAGAGACAGGATGTTCCAGAGAGGGGACACAAAAACAAGGGGTCACAATTGGAAGTTGAAGACTCAGATGAGTCAAAGGGATGTTAGGAAGTATTTCTTCAGTCACAGAGTTGTCAGGAAGTGGAATAGTCTAGCAAGTGATGTAGTGGAGGCAGGAACCATACATAGCTTTAAGACGAGGTATGAGAAAGCTCATGGAGCAGGGAGAGAGAGGACCTAGTAGCGACCTAGTAGCGCCTGGCCTTGCGGGGCCAGGCGCTAAGTCTCGACCCCTGCAACCACTATTAGGTGAGTACATGCTGGAGCCTCAATTCCCTCCTCAGGTGTCACTGACACCTCGTTTGATAAGGAAGGACATATTTACTTTCTCAAACTTTTCCATCTCTGCTTCCCCGGTCTCTGTCCATGCCTGAACCTTAGCATTGGACACTGTAATGCATTCCTCTGTCACTTCCCTCTCAAGGTCAGCTGCATCCGCCACTACATTACCCTCCGTCTCAGTGTCTTTGGCTGCACTGCCTTCAGGACTGCGAGTTATGCCCCATGGTCGTGACGCTCTGTCTCTGTAAGGTTGTTCCTGATCATACTCTGGCGGTCCATCCTACGAGGACACTCAAAAGCCATGTGTCCATACCCCTCACAAATCCTACAAGTCCATCGTTGTTCTGCATAGGATACCATTAGCTGTGTTCCAAAATCCGGTTGGATTACGTAGGATGGCACAGGGTACTTCATAAGTCATTTTGAGAGAGTACGTTCCCTCAGGCAGACCAGCATACACGCCATCCAATCACACTCCTGGTTGTGCCACATGTATCTTACCAAAACGATTGAACACTTGCCGTAAGTCATCCTCGGTTGCCTCAAAGGGAACATTATGGAGTTTCACCCAAGTGTATCTTTTGGACACCCCCGGCCCGGGTCTTTTCCAGATGGTGACCCGGCCTTGGCTCCCTGTCTTTTGAGTGTCTGAGACCTATGTCTCCCATGGGAGGAGGTATAAGTACCCCCTCATCATCTGGGACCAATGTCCCCAGGCCTAGCCACGTTCCCCACCCACACGGGGCTTGTAGGGAGAAGCTAGGCCTCTCTGGTCTGCCATCTTCCCCGCCTTAGGGAGGCTGACGGGAAGGATAGTCTTGTGATCTGCAGATGGTAGCAAGCTCTATTTTTTGGCACCTACCCTGCCCTAGAAAGGCTGGGCATGCTGGAGCCCTCCCATGGGAGGAGGTACAAGTACCTCCTCATCTTCTGGGAACAACTGTCCCCAGGCCTAGCCACATTCCCCACCCTCACGGGGCTTGTAGGGAGAAGCTAGGCCTCTCTGGTCTGGCATCTTCCCCACCCCAGGGCCCTAAAAGGAGGTGCTGATTCACCGGGAATTCTCCTGGCCCGGGTCTTTACCAGATGGCGACACGGCTCCGGCTCCCTGGCGTGGGAGTAGCAGAGACTTATGTCTCCCATGGGAGGGGGTACCCCTCAGCGGCAGGACCAACTGGTCCCAGGCCTAGCCACATTCCCCACCAGCACGAGGCAGGTGGTAGATAGATGCTAGGCCACTCTGGTCTGCCACCTTCCCCGCCCCAAGGAGGCTGACAGGAAGGGCAGGCTTGTGAGCTGCAGATGGTAGCAAGCTCCAGCCTTGGCACATACCCTGCCCTAGAAGGGCTGGGCATGGTGATCGACCAGGGCCCTAAAAGGGTTGCGCATGGTGATCATCTCCGTGACTGAGAATTGATATTTGATATTTTATAAACACTTTAAAATAGCTATCCTAAAAATTTAATTGGAGTGTAACGAATCTATTTCCGCAACTTTTTAAACTATTTATAACATAATAAACCCAAAGGGTATTAAAAATTGAATCTATTGTGTTATTGGGGTATGTTTTTGTGAAAGGGGAATTTTCAAATACATTATTTAAATCTATGTAAAAACAACCTAAACATTTTATGTTATATCTTAATAAATAAGCAAAGATAATAAAAAATGTTAAAAAAACGTGTATAATAATAAAAGAAAATTATTATGTTAAAAACTAATTTAAACAATTTACATATTTATATTATTAATAACATATATATTTTAATTTTTTTATAATATACTTTAGTTTCCGAGAGAAATTAGTCAACATTGCGCGGACTGACAGTGAATAAGACACCATGCCCAGCACTTCTAGGGTAGGTGCCCGAGCCAGAGCTTGCTACCACCTGCAGCTCACAAGACTGCCATTCCCATCAGCCTCCCTGGGGCGGGGAAGATGGTAGACCAGAGAGGCCTAGCTTCTCCATACGAGCCCAGTGAGGGCGGGGAATGTGGCTAGGCCTGGGGACAGTTGGTCCCCAGGCCGGGAGAGTACCCGTGAATCAAGAAGATGATAGTGAGTGGAATAATATAATAATAATAATACAGTACTATAATATAATATCTTTATTTCCTACAAGTACAAGGTATACAGTCCACTAACACCCAGAATGCCACCCACACCAGTCCACAAACACCCAGGATGCTACCCACACCAGTCCACTAACACCCAGGATGCCACACACACCTGTTCACGAACACCCAGGCTGCCACAGTGGACTGGTGGGGGTGGCATCCTGGGTGTTAGTGGGTTGGTGTGGGGTCACATCCTGGGTGTTAGTGGACTGGTGTGGGTGGCATCCTGGGTGTTAGTGGACATGGTGTGGGTGGCATCCTGGGTGATAGTGGACTGGTGTGGGTGGCATCCTGGGTGTTAGTGGACTGGTGTGGGTCACATCCTGGGTGTTAGTAGACTGGTGTGGGTGGCATCCTGGGACTTTCTATATAGTAGTAAGTCATTAATGTCAACTATGGTTTGTTTACCTTGTACATGTACTGGTAGGAAATAAAGATACTATTATTATTAGTATTATATTATTCCACTCACTATCAGTTCTCTCAATGTAGAAGATTAAGACACTGATGCAACATATGGGATTTTTTATTGAAGAAACGTTTCACCACACAGTGGCTTCATCAGTCCAATACAAAGCAGGAAGTTGTAAGGAGAGGAGGAGTTTGAGGTAATCAGTCCCTCGGGCTGGAGTCGATGTGTTCAGTCCATCAATCTTGTAGAAAGTACAGCATAGGGCCGTAGAAGTGCCTTATATACTGTAGTCAGGTGAAGCGAAGCATGAGGAGGCGGGGTCATAGAGGTACTAACCACTACTTTCTACAAGAGTAATGGACTGAACACATCGACTCCAGGCTGAGGGACTAATTACCTCAAACTTCCTGCTTTGTATTGGACTGATGAAACCACTATGAGGCGAAACGTTTGTTGTTTTAGATTCGCTGGTACTCTCCGGTCCGGGTCTTTTCCAGATGGTGACCCGGCCTTGGCTCAATGTCGAGGGAGTGTCTGAGACCTATGTCTGCCATGGGAGGAGGTACAAGTACCTCCTCATCGTCTGGGACCAATTGTCCCCAGGCCTAGCCATGTTCCCCGCCCTCACGGGGCTTGTAGGGAGAAGCTAGGTCTCTCTGGTCTGCCATCTTCCCAGGGGAGCTCGTGGGAATGGCAGTCTTGTGAGCTGCAGGTGGTAGCAAGCTCTAGCTCTGGCACCTACCCTGCCCTAGAAGGGCTGGGCATGGTGATCGACCTGTGGGCATGGTGATAAAAAATATCTATATTAGTAATAATAAAAATGTATAATATTTTAAAATTTGTTTTTAAAATAATATTTCTCTTTCATAAATACGTTTGTTTGTGCATTTCCTACTAATATAATTTAAAATTTAATTGAAAATAACAAAATATTTATGCTTTTATAAGAAATATTTAATAATGTGTTAAAGGTTTCCCTTTCAAATTTTAACCAAGCACCAAACACAATGAATTTAATTTTTAAAACCCGCTGGGGTTATTGTGTATTGAGTATAATTTTTGAGAACGTGTTAAAATCTATTGAAATTTACTATAAATTATTTTAAGGTTTTATGAAATCTTTGTCTTCATTGACGTTATATTGGACTTTCTTCCAACTCTAAGTAGCACCAGGAGCTGTGATTCAACCACTGCCCTCAAATATTGGTTAGTACATGGGTCATTAGCTCTGGCTCGACCTTTACAACCACAACTAGGTGAGTACAGGGGCGAGGAGCTGTGGATCGACCATTGCCCCCACATTTAGGGGAGTACAGTGGTCAGGAGCTGTGGATCGACCCTTGCCACCACATTTAGGTGAGTCCATGGTTCAGGAGCTGTGGCTCGACCCTTGCCACAGCTCCTGACCCCTGTACTCACTTGTATTTCGTATCAGTGGTTGAGTCACAGCTCCCAGCGTTACAGTTGGAACAAAGTCCAAAATGGCATTACACAAGGTAGAAACTTAAAAGAGGAGGAGGAGGTGTTGATTCACAGGGAATTCTCCCGGCCCGGGTCTTTACCAGATGGCAACCCGGCTCCGGCTCCCTGGCGTGGGAGTATCAGAGACCTATGTCTCCCATGGGAGGGGATACCCCTCAGCGGTGGGACCAACTGGCCCCAGGCCTAGCCACATTCGCCTACCGGCACGAGGCATGGAGGTAGATAGATGCTAGGCCTCTGTGGTCTGCCACCTTCCCTAATGGGAAGGGCAGGCGTACGAGCTACACATGGTAGCAAGCTCCAGCCTTGGCCCCTACCCTGCCCTAGAAGGGCTGGGCATGGTGATCGACCGTTAAAAGAGTTTTACATGTAAATTGCAATGGATTGTAATTATTAGCTCCAAAAGCAGGTGGAGGTGTTGATTCACCGGGAATTCTCCCGGCCCGGGTCTTTACCAGATGGCGACCCGGCTTCGGCTTCCTGGCGTGGGAGTAGCAGAGACCTATGTCTCCCATGGGAGGGGATACCCCTCATCTGCGGCCAGACCTAGCCACATTCCCCACCAGCACGAGGCATGGAGGTAGATAGATGCTAGGCCTCTGTGGTCTGCCACCTTCCCTAACGAGTAGGGCAGGCCTAAGAGCTGCAGATGGTAGCAAGCTCCAGCCCTGGGCATGGTAATCGACCAATCCAGCTCAAAAAAAATTGTAACTGCATAAATACCCCGAAGGATATGCCAAAAAGTTATTAGTTTTAAGTTAATTTTATAAGTTTTATTGTAAAGGAGATTTTTATAAGAAATGTTTTTATTTAATTTTTGTAAAACTTAAAAGTTTTATGTAATGCCTTTTCATTTTTAAAATTTTATAAAATATATTGTAGAGATGAAAAAAAATGAAAAACGATAATTTTTACTTTAAAAAAAGATTTTAAAAATTTAAACATTTTTTTATAATACAGTACATATATATCATAATTTTTTTAATATACTTTAGTCCCTGAGAGAAATTTGTCATTCAAGGAGAGGACATTGAGTGGAAGAGATGTGCCACCATAGATTACCACTACTGTAAGGGAAACTAATCTAATCTAATCTAACCACTACTGTACCACCATAGATCACCACTACTGTACCACCATAGATCACCACTACTGTACCACCATAGTTCACCACAACTGTACCACCATAGTTCACCACTACTGCACCACCATAGTTCACCACTACTGTACCACTATAGTTCACCACTACTGTACCACCATAGTTCACCACAACTGTACCACCATAGTTCACCACTACTGCACCACCATAGTTCACCACTACTGTACCACTATAGTTCACCACTACTGTACCACCATAGTTCACCACTACTGTACTACCATAGATCACTACTGTACCACCATAGATCACTACTGTACCACCATAGATCACCACTACTGTACCACCATAGTTCCACAACTGTACCACCATAGTTCACCACTACTGCACCACCATAGTTCACCACTACTGTACCACTATAGTTCACCACTACTGTACCACCATAGTTCACCACTACTGTACCACCATAGTTCACCACTACTGTACCACCATAGATCACCACTACTGTACCACCATAGATCACCACTACTGTACTACCATAGATCACTACTACTGTACCACCATAGATCACCACTACTGTACCACCATAGATCACCACTATTGTACTACCATAGATCAACACTACTCACTCACCACTACTGTACTACCATAGATCATCACTAACTGTATACCATAGATCACCACTACTATACCACCACAGATCAACACTACTGTACTACCATAGATCACCACTACTGTACTACCATAGATCACCACAACTGTATTACCATAGATCACCACTACTATACCACCACAGATCAACACTACTGTACACATCACCACTTAGATCACCTACTACTGTACTAGCACCACATGTACAGATCACAAATACTGTACCACCATAGATCACGACTACTGTACTACCATAGATCACAACTACTGTACCACCATAGATCACCACTACTGTACTACTATAAATCACCACTACTGTACCACCATAGATCACCACTACTGCACCACCATAGATCAACACTACTGTACTACCATAGATCACCACTACTGTACTACCATAGATCACCACAACTGTACTACCATAGATCACCACTACTGTACCACAATAGATCACCACTACTGTACCACCATAGATCACCACTACTGTACCACCATGGATCACGACTACTGTACTACCATAGATCACCACTACTGTACCACAATAGATCACCACTACTGTACTATCATAGATCACCACTACTGTACCACCATAGATCACCACTACTGTACTACCATAGATCACCACTACTGTACCACCATAGATCAACACTACTGTACTACCATAGATCACCACTACTGTACTACCATAGATCACCCAACTGTATTACCATAGATCACCACTACTGTACCACCACAGATCAACACTACTGTACCACCATAGATCACCACTACTGTACTACCTAGATCACACTACTGTACTACCATAGATCACCACAACTGTACTACCATATATCACCACTACTGTACCACCATAGATCACCACTACTGTACCACCATAGATCACCACTACTGTACTACCATAGATCACCACTACTGTACCACCATTGATCACCACTACTGTCCTACCATAGATCACCACTACTGTACCACCATAGATCACCACTACTGTACCATAGATCAACACTACTGTACTACCATAGATCACCACTACTGTACTACCATAGATCACCACAACTGTACTACCATAGATCACCACTACTGTACCACAATAGATCACCACTTCTGTACCACCATAGATCACCACTACTGTACCACCAGGGATCACGACAACTGTACTACCATAGATCACCACTACTGTACCACCATAGATCACCACTACTGTACCACCATAGATCACTACTACTGTACTATCATAGATCACCACTACTGTACCACCATAGATCACCACTACTGTACCACATAGATCACCACTAATGTACCACCATAGATCACCACTACTGTACCACCATAGATCACCACTACTGTAACACCATAGATCACTACTGCTGTACCACCATAGATCACCACTACTGTACTACCATAGATCACCACTACTGTATCACCATAGATCACCACTACTGTACCACCATAGATCAACACTACTGTACTACCATAGATCACCACTACTGTACTACCATAGATCACCACAACTGTATTACTATAGATCACCACAACTGTATTACCATAGATCACCACTACTGTACCACCAAAGATCAACACTACTGTACCACCACAGATCAACACTACTGTACTACCATAGATCACCACTACTGTACTACCATAGATCACCACAACTGTACTACCATATATCACCACTACTGTACCACCATAGATCACCCCTACTGTACCACCATAGATCACCACTACTGTACTACCATAGATCACCACTACTGTACCACCATTGATCACCACTACTGTCCTACCATAGATCACCACTACTGTACCATCATAGATCACCACTACTGTACCACCATGGATCACCACTACTGTACTACCATAGATCACCACAACTGTACTACCATAGATCACCACTACTGTACCACAATAGATCACGACTACTGTACCACCATAGATCACGACTACTGTACCACCATAGATCACGACTACTGTACTACCATAGATCACCACTACTGTACCACCATAGATCACCACTACTGTACTATCATAGATCACTACTGTACCACCATAGATCACCACTATTGTACCACCATAGATCACCACTACTGTACTACCATAGATCACCACTACTGTACTACCATAGATCACCACTACAGTACCACCATAGATCACCACTACTGTTGTGGGGGTTCTTGCATAGATTTTGTAATGTATTATTTAAGATGAGCTTGGTTTTGGTAACGGGAGGGGCGAGCCTTGTTCCAGAAATTAGGAAAGGAAGATTGAAAAATTTTGGAAAAAAATGTTTTCTTACCAAAAAATAGTGCATCATTCTGGCAACATTTTGGTGTAATCAACTTGTTTATATCATATTTCCAAGTATATTTTTTCCTTAAATGTATTTTTGTTGTGCTTGCTGTCATAAATAATATATGTTGCCAATTAGTGTTTTTTTTTTAGTTTTGTCTCTGCAAAAATTACAATTTTTATGATTATTTCATTAAAAAAACTCTAAATAGCAACATCTCTGATGCCTCCATTCAAGTGTAGGGACTCATGCCACCTCAGTGGCCTCTGGGGTCTCAACAAGTGCTGATGCATGCAACTCGCTGAGATTTAGCGTGCCATATCCATAGAGTTTCACAGAAAAAAATATATTAATAACTCAGAAATAAGTTATTGACATTGTAATGTTTTGCGAAAAGTATTTATAGGATTGTCATGATTTTTTCACACGTTATTGAGTAATGATGGCTCTACAACCACCCATGAAAGATTTCCAATATCTTTTACAGCTTTGTTTTTATTGATTTTTTTCCCACAAAATAAAGGCAAAAACAAAATCACTAACTTCAACATTTTTTATAATGGAATCTACTGACATTTTTGCTAAAATGGATTGGGTCAACAATTATAGAGCCTTTATCTTTCATCTGATGTTAACTAGAGCATTGTACATCTTCCCAATTTTGTAGAAATTTACTGGTTTTGTGACCCCTAAAATTTGGCACATTTTATTTTTTCTACCTAACCTAAAGGCAAAAAATCATAACAAAGACAGTGTATAGGTTTTTAAAAGCTGTATAAATCACTGTAAAAAATCTCATTGAAATTAGACCAAAATAAAGAAAAAAACGTGAATTCATTCGCCCCTCCCTTAATGGACCATTAGATATATGGGAGCTGAGAGTCTAGGCCCATGTCCGCCTGCTCTGCCTGTCAGGGTGGAACTGCCTCACTGGTGAGCGGGCACTCCGCATTCAAAAGGGGTCGGCCTATGATTGGCTAATGTGAGATCACATGGGCAGAGGTTGGTGATCACATGAACAGCTATGGTGTAGCCATTAGAAATACGCACCAAGTTTTCATGGTAAGGGAGAACCAACATATTTTTGGTTGAATAAGGTTGGTTGTCCCTTTTTGGATTGTAAAAAGTATTCCTAGCTATTTTAAAAGATTTATCAATTATGTTTGATTTTCCCCCTGTGTTAGTGATAGTGAAAGTGATGTGAGTGATGATGATGATTTTATGCCAATAGATGATTGTACAACCCGTACAGCTTGGGCATGCTACGTATGGTGTCTCGACATACAACTATACAAACTAAGGACAACAGGCGTACGACTCTCAGCTGATTCTATACAATGTGAAAGTACACAACAGTTGAACATTATACTTCACATGGATATTATTGTGACGGAACAATCTACATTACTATATGATGCATCATGATACATAGGAATTAATTAAATGAGCTCATTTCTAGAAAATCATGATAAAATAGATAAAAAAAATTTTTGTTCGATCAAACTGTCTTCATGTGATCTACGAATTCTGAGGAAATATATTTACAAGAAGGTAGTGATTAACCGACAAGGTTGATCTGGTGCACTCAAATCTATACTGTTAATTCTCAGAACTCGGAGAGAACGTGAACACAAATTTTTTTTTTTTTTAATAATACTAAGTAGATATTATAACACACAGTTAAATGCTTACTACATATTTATCTATACAGGTTATTTACATTTAACCACAACTCTGCTAGGATGAGATTGATATAGGCTGTGGGGAATTGTGAGAGATAAGTCTATCTGGGACACCGCCACTAGCAATAAACAAACTCCCAGGGAGATGACAGACTCGTATAATTTTACCGCAGTCATTCCCTTTAAGGTATGTGAGAACTTTACCCGCTCCTGGCCGCACCCAAGGGGTACCTTCAATATTCTCGTTAGCCCACTGCACTCTGGACCAGTATAAATAAATCTGAGAAGATCATTTATTAAAATTATGTTATGTTAAATTTAAGTGGACTGTATTGGTTATTAAACAACTGATCAAACAGGAGAAGAGGTAGAGAACACACAGTTAAGTTAACATGACCATCACTCACCTAATTAACAGCATCATAGCGGTGTATCGTAGATCGTTGACCTAGCTAAAGTACATCTACTGTGCGTAACAATATCATTGGCCAATAACAAATTCGCAAGCAGAGTACTTAGCTTTAGATGAGGGAGTCGTTCCGTTGTTGACGTCCTCCTGCGATCTGATTCGATCGCGATGGTAATAGCTGTCTCGTCGAGTCAAGGAAGGTTAATTTCCGTGCACTCTTATACGCCCACGAGACTGGGCGTTAGTTAACATGTGGTTGGTCAGGGTAGCGAATCAGATCCTCTCACTAATCCGACCTTTTGTACTGTTTATACATATAACTTTACATATTACGTATATCCCGGCTTAATGCCAAACTAGTTTATACACATTCACAGTCTCGATACTTGAATTTCGAGTAGATAACTTGCGATATGTTAGTTCATTTCAACCGCGTCCAATATGGCGGTCGGGGTATGGCGTACCCAAGCTAGCCTCACCCGGTACAATCAACCCCTGATTATTTACAACTCGGTTTCACTATATTCACCATTTCCCAAAGTTCATCGAATATATTTCAGTCTCTTCTAAGATGAACTCCCCAGCATCAGGGTTACGACTTTATCCTGCCGTGTGGTCATTTCACTCAGTTCAAATAGGCCTATGGCCGCGTCACTCGCCGGCGGCACCTTATTTCACAATTATTGTCCGATTACTGGACCTCCTGGACCGATTGTCCCACTTGATATTCCCCGCGTCACTGGATATTCCTCCACATTACGAAAGGAGGTAATTAAATCCGATTTGGTGGGCGGAGTCTCCAAATTCGACAGGCCATTTCACCACCTGATCTCGGGTCGCTAGGCTCGCTGTTCACTCTCTGCCCATTCCCCTCTACCGCCTCCCTGCCCAGCCTCTTCCCGCTTCCTCCCCGCTGGTATGATGGTTCTCTATTACATACCCCCATGTACCAGCGGTACATTAAGGATATCTGTTCATATTGGAAAGTTTATCAATTACAACTTTCGGAAAATACCAATATTTTCCACATAGGCTGTATGATTATCATCTCTGGGTGGATCAAACTCTGTTACAATAGGTAACTCACTTTCTGTTTTAGGGGGATTTACACTGGTATCCACAAATGATACTTGAGGATTTCTCAACACTTGTCGTGTACGTAGGGAATATCAACATTCAGGTTGATCTGACTGATCATTAGAGGTAGAGGGTACAGCAACAGGAGAATTATCAGATTCTGTCTCACTTGTCTGATTGTCAGGGGTGTCAGGGACTTCGTCATCATCATCGCATACTAACTTCATATGATCTAAATGCGATTCTTTAAACTGACCCGTATTAATTTTTCTAACTTTATACTTGTTGGCATTAATATATTCAACTACTCTATAAAGACCAACAAACTTTTGATCGAGTTTTGGCATTGCTGAAGTTTTATTAAATTTGAATAACATGACTCTGGAACCCACTTGAACTTTAGTCGGTTTGGCTCTAGTATTAGTTACTCTAGTAAATTCTGCTGTTGACTTATGAAGTGTTTCTCGAATTCGTCTGAAAACACTCTGAGCTTGACTGGTATGGACTGCTACGAAATCATCTGGATTGTAAGTCGGTTTCGGATTGGAATATAACAGCTCATAAGGCAAACGCTTATCGACACCATACAGTGCATAGTGTGGGGTATCACCTATAGAAGCGTTAAAAGCAGAATTTATGGCACATTGAACATCGGGAATGACTTCATCCCAGGTTATACTATTGGGATCGATGGTAGCTCTCAAGACGTCAAGGACTTTCTTATTCGTTCTTTCTGCTAACCCATTACTGGCAGGATAGTGCGGAACAATGGTTGATTTTGTAATCTTGTATAGTGTACACAAGTTTTCTAGGATCTCATTACAAAATTCACCTCCATTATCTGTTATAAGGGACTTAGGAGTGGTATGTCTGCAGATTATACGTTCCTTGAACGCTTTTGCTACTGTTTCTGCCGTCTTATCTGCAATGGGCACTAAGTCACAATATCTGGTAAAGTGATCGACCATCACACACAGATGTTTGTTTCCACTGAGGGAACATTGGAAATTGGTCAACAGATCTAGTGCAACTCTTTCCCATGGCTGACTAGTAGTAGGAAAGATTTGGATTGGATTAGGACCAGTAACATTACCTTTATGTTTCATACAGACACTACATTTCTTAACATACTCAGTAATATCAGTGGACATACGAGGCCAAAAGTATTTCAATCTGGCTTGTTTCACAGAACGATCCATACCAGGATGTGCAACACCCGGTACATCGTGAACTAGCTGCAAGGCTACTTTCACTAGTGACTGTGGAATTACTAACTGGTATACTCTTCTACTAGGATTACCCAGCTCGGTAGTGCGATACAGTAATTCTTGGTTCATAACAAAGTCACTGATGGGTGCTGGTGGCTTCACAGAGATAATAAGGTCTTCCTGGAGCAGGAATCGAATCACACCAGACCACATATGGTCTGTTCTTTGAGCAGTCTTTACATCCTCAGCACTAAATGGAGGATCAGCAGTTACTACACTGACATGACGCGATAAAGCATCAGCAACTACATTGGATTTGCGTAACTGTATAATTGCGTTCAGCCTTAGTAAGGACTCGGCTAGCACATACAACTAATTTCTTAAACTGAGTTTTCTGTATGTAACTAAGGAATGGGATCACTTTCCTACTGAAGGAATGAACAAGCTCGGTGGAGTGGAAGGACTCTCCCCGGGTGAAATAGATAACACTATAACATTAATTACTAGCAAGGGAGAAACAGATCTACTATCTCTTACAACATACAATAATTGCTCGACAAACGACTATTTACTTTACATGAATTTACTGTCAACTAGGATAATATCACTATCTGGAACACAACACAACAGACACTCTAGTAAACACTAGCCACAGAAACGTCTTTCTGCAGGTGGCATGTGACAACAAGAGATGGCATAACTCATTTCAAACAGTCTTTCTCCAACAAGGCGTCCCCTGGAGAGGAACTACCACTTGAACAAGAGCCATCACAGGGATAGTACACTATCCTGTGTGCAATTATGACTGGATTCCAGACAGGAGTGACAGTTTTACTAGTGTCTTGACCGCTCGGCTACGTTAATACATAATGCACAAAGCTATCAGGACTGAATCTGAACTTCACATTCCGCAGCACTGTTATAACTCTCTGATACAAGCTGTGAGAACAAACACATTGCTCAATAGCTTGATACTGTCTTTCAGTCGGTAATGAACTATCATGAATTTCAGAAGGGGCTTTTGGAACATTAGGGGACTGAATGTCGTCATTTGCTACACTACTTTGAGGTAAGTGAGACATACTTGCAATGAAAATTGCACAAAAACTAATTCAGGTAAAAATGAGAATGGTAAAATATTCACAGTACACAATTAGTTAAAATGAAAATTAAAAAAAAAAATCATTGAATTAGGTGCAAAAGGATTAAACATCTAAGGTACACTGCATAAGAAATGACAACTCACTCACTGAATTTTACTTTAGCAAATAAAGGAATTACTTGAAAAATTGCAAAAGTGATCTCTCTCTACTTTGAAATTCAAATAAAATTACTAGATGAGAAATAATAAGTCAATGCAAACTGGAAATACAATCAATAAATTGTATGCAACTGGAAAAATACTGGAAAACAAATTTTCTTAAGAGAAAATGACACTAGAATTCAATGTGCATTGCTGGCAGAAGAATTAACTACAATACGTACTGACAACTTGCATTGAATTATTTGCACTTGTCAGGATAACACAGAGTAAAAAGGAATAAGTACACAATACTGTGTGCAAAAATAACAAGAGCAGGTCGATCAACATGCCCAGCCCTTCTAGGGCAGGGTAGGTGCCAAGGCTGGAGCTTGCTACCATCTGCGGCTTGCAAGCCTGCCCTTCCCGTCAGCCTCCTTGGGGCGGGGAAGGTGGCAGACCAGAGTGGCCTAGCATCTATCTACCTACCTGCCTCGTGCTTGTGGGCGAATATGGCTAGGCCTGGTACCAGTTAGTCCCGCCGCTGAGGGGTACCCCCTCCCATGGGAGACTTAGGTCTCTGCTACTCCCACGCCAGGGAGCCGGAGCCGGGTCGCCATCTGGTAACGACCCGGGCCGGGAAATTTCCCGGTGAATCAACACCTCCTAACAAGAGCAAGTAATCACTACTGGAGAATAATTTTAAAGTGTAATCAATGTTTGGTTTTGTTCAAACAATTTACTGCATCAATTAAAGCAATGTTGCACTGGGCACAAGGAGAATGAACACTTTAACTCTTAGTTCAATTAAAGAAAACTAATAAAAATGAGTATAATGAATATTACTTTACTCTAAATATGAAGATTAAGATTGAATTTGTTCAAGGAATTGTTAATAAGATCAACACAAAGACAATAATACACAAACTAAAATAAAAACTTAGTTTTGCAGAAGAATATACAACAACTAGATTCAGTCAGATGATCTCACCTTCAAGGACCATAACAATGTAGCAGTTGCATCTGCTCGAAAAATGACAGGATGGATAATGAGAACCTTCAAAACCAGGGATGCCAAGCCCATGTTGACACTTTACAGATCGCTTGTTCTATCTAGGCTGGAATATTGCTGCACACTAACTGCACCTTTCAAGGCGGGTGAAATTGCTGACCTTGAAAATGTGCAGAGAACCTTCACCGCACGCATAAGTGCGATAAACCACCTCAACTACTGGGAACGCTTGAAGTTCCTAAACCTGTACTCTCTAGAACGCAGGCGGGAGAGATACATTATTATATACACATGGAAAATTCTCAAGGGCTTAGTACCAAACTTGCACACAAAAATCACTCCGTACGAAAGCAACAGACTCGGCAGGCGATGTAACATCCCCCCAATGAAGAGCAGGGGTGCCACTAGCATGTTGAGGGACAACACAATAAGTGTTAGGGGCCCAAGATTGTTCAACTGCCTCCCAACATACATCAGGGGGATTACCAACAAGCCCCTGGCTGTCTTCAAGCAGGCACTGGACAGGCACCTCAAGTCGGTACCTGATCAGCCGGGCTGTGGTTTGTACGTTGGACTGCGTGCGGCCAGCAGTAACAGCCTGGTTGATCAGGCTCTGGTCCAACAGGAGGCCTGGTCACAGACCAGGCCGCGGGGGCGTTGACCCCTGGAATTCTCTCCAGGTAGACTCCAGGTAGTCACTGAATTGTGAAAGTTTATGCAATAAGATCTTGCATGTAAAAATATGTATAAAGAGATAGTTCTTGCTTCAGACAAAATATGTTCTATGAACAGGTTCTGCAAAAATTATAAAAAAAATGAGGCACTGGCTGACACAAAAAATGTATACTGGCTATAGAATTAAAACAGGTGAGATACTGTCACAAAAATTAATGGAACACACTGAATAGCACACAATAAAATAAAATATGCAACTAGGAACACTTGGGGGATAAACATTGAATAATATATAACAGAGCACAGAAATAATAAGCAACAAATTAAATACTGCACTGAGAAACTGGGAAAAAAAGTATTATACTGCACACAAAGACAAGAAAATTGATACACAAAGTACTTACTGCATGTGTACAAATTTACACAAAAGAACATATATATAAAATGATACATGGAACACATGAAAAAGCTGTAAGAGATAATGTAAATGAATTTGCAAGAACACTGAAAACACAAGTCTTTAAATGTCACTAAGAAAATTCACTGCTTAAATGTCTCACACACACGCAATTAGTTGTTTAACAGAAAATGTCTCTCATGATGAATGAACAGCGAATGTAGGTAGAGGGAGAATATTTTCCTGGACGCTGACTGGTGGTGATTGTTGACGATCTTGGAGAAATGTGCTTACACGAGGAACTCACACAGCAAGCTTTTACGTTGGCGCTCTGGGATGAAGGAAGACACTTTCGACTTGCTATGTGAGCTGGAAACAATGCTGCTGGTACCCAAGGTAGGGTAGAAAATACCACAAAATATTGGCTGGTAGTGGTAGTGTGAGCGGGTGATGATTTGTTTACACTCCAGAGAGGCGAGCATGGGATGACGATGATGTCAGCGCTGCTCGACTCCCTGGGATACCATGCTGAGACGCTGAGATGACGTCACGGCGTTTGGCCAGTACACTAATTCTCACGGCAGTGGGAACGCCTACTAACCCAGGTGGCTTTTTGTACAATAAGCTACAGGAATACTGAATATCACTCTGACAAGTGTCCAACTTGTAGCACAGAGCGATTGGAGACAATACTTCAAGGAACTGGCTTTGCTGAAGAAACGACTGGCTTACTTGTATGTCTGGCTTTCTGGAAGAGGCTGGCTTAGCCCTCTGGACTAGTGGACCTGAATGCTGGTACTTGCACACAGCAGAGAAGAACTGGATGGATGGCAGGAGACACTGGATGACTGTAGGCTGGTTTAGGCTCTTTCCCACAAACTGGCTTACTTGGTGGCTTAATTGCAAAACCCAGATCAACTCTTCGGAGGTTTACTTGCAATTAGAAGCCAGAAGACTGGAGACACTGCTTCAGAAGAGTCTTGGATGACGTCAACGGATGAGGGAAAGTGAGTCGCTGGCGATGGTTGATATTGACGCCTGCGGCGGCACTCACTCAAACACCGGCTTCTTCTTGCTCTCAAATCTGCTCAATTACCTTAATCTTCACCCACACGCTGCCACCATTTGTGTTATGGGGGTTCTTGCGTAGATTTGGTAATGTATATTAAAGATGAGCTTGGTTTTGGTAGCGTTTAATGGACCGTTAGATATATGGGAGCTGAGAGTCTAGGCCTATGTCCGCCTGCTCTGCCTATTGGGGTGGAAATGCCTCACTGGTGAGCAGGCACTCCACATTCAAAAGGGAACGGCCTATGATTGGCTAATGTGAGATCACATGGGCAGAGGTTGGTGATCACGTGAACAGCTATGGTGTAGCCGTTAGAAATACACACCGTACAACCCGTACACTACTGTCCCACCATAGATCACCACTACTGTACCACCATAGATCACCACTACTGTACTACCATAGATTACTACTATACTACCATAGATCACCACTACTGTACTACCATAGATCACCACTACTGTACCACCATAGATCACCACTACTGTACCACCATAGATCACCACTACTGTACCACCATAGATCACCACTACTGTACCACCTTAGATTACCACTACTGTACCACCATAAATCACCACTACTGTACTACAATAGATCACTACAATACCACCATATTTCACCACTACTGTACCATCATAGATCACCACTACTGTACTACAATAGATCACTACTGTACCACCATAGATCACCACTACTGTACCATCATAGATCACCACTACTGTACTACCATAGATCACCACTACTGTAGTATCGTAGATCACCACTACTGTACCACCATAGATCACCACTACCTTGTACCATCATAGATCACCACTACCTTGTACCATCATAGATCACCACTACCTTGTAACACCATAGATCACCACTACCTTGTACCACCATAGATCACCACTACATTGTACCTCCATGGATCACCACTACCTTGTACCACCATGGATCACCACAGTCTGGGATTTTTATGCTGAACCTAGATTCAGTAATAAGGTAGTTTTGTGACTGTTTTGGAGGATCTGCTGATGGTCCCCAGTTAGGGTCGAGTTTCTATCTCCTTGTTCCTGACGCTGTGTTGCTGCTGCTTGTTATATTGCTGTTCTGCGAATTAGTCATTTTACTGTTCAATAAAGCTTTTCTGATTGTCAGTTTGTTAGAGAAGCTAGCTTATGAGAAGACGTTTAGTCGCTCACGGGTTGAGTCGAGTCTTAAAGAGTTACCTGGAGCACACTCATACACACATCTACACTTATTTGTATATATATTAGTATTGTTTGTAATTGCTATCATTTGTACCAGATGGTACATAAGAACCAGATATATGTGCCTTCAGCACAATCATATTGTTTATGAGAGCAGTGTAGGAGCTAACCTCCTAATTCATAACTTAATGAACATCCTGATCATATGTATATTATTTACTTTGAAACCCTAGACATTCTAATTTTGATAATAAACATTTTAAATATATTTCTTTGGTTAGTATCCTCTCAGTTGGGATCCAATAATGATATTGATAATATGTCGGATAACTGGACCAGGATACTGACTTTGTTGCAAAAGCCCAGTAACAGGCTGGATGCTAGAAGGGCTGTACTTTCTAGTGTTCACTGGAGATGTCTATTACTAATAGATATCTTGTCATTTTGTAACAACTACCATAAATGACCACTACTGTACTACCATAAATGACCACTACTGTACCACCATAAATGACCACTACTGTACTACCATAAATGACCACTACTGTACTACCATAAATGACCACTACTGTACTACCATAAATGACCACTACTGTACTACCATAAATGACCACTACTGTACCACCATAAATGACCACTTCTGTACTAGCATAAATGACCACTACTGTACCACCATAAATGACCACTACTGTACTACCACAAATGACCACTACTGTACTACCATAAATGACCACTACTGTACCACCATAAATAACCACTACTGAACTACCATAAATGACCACTACTGTACCACCATAAATGACCACTACTGAACTACCATAAATGACCACTACTGTACCACCATAAATGACCACTACTGTACTACCATAAATGACCACTTCTGTACTAGCATAAATGACCACTACTGTACCACCATAAATGACCACTACTGTACCACCATAAATGACCACTACTGTACCACCATAAATGACCACTACTGTACCACCATAAATGACCACTACTGTACTACCATAAATGACCACTACTGTACCCTCCTAAATGTAGTGGCAAGGGTCGTCTCACAGCTCCTAACCCTGGTGGTAAGGGTCGAGCAACAGCTCCTACCCCTGGTACTCACCTAAATGTGGTAACAAGGGTCGAGTCACATTTCCTGACCCCTGTACTCACCTAAATATAGTGGGAAGGGTCGATCCACAGCTGACTATACTCACCTGCATTAGGTGACAGTAGTTAAATGACAGCTCCTGGTGATGCCTACATATACTAAAAGGAAATAAAAATAATCTAATAATTGAATAATCACCCCAAAGGGTATTCAAAATTTAAGCGTACTACTTTGCTTATTTATTGCCGAATGAATGATTTTCTAATTAAGTATTTGAATATAAATATAAAAAAAAGGAATAAAATTTTATGTAAGAACTTATTTATTTTTTAAAGATTTTAGCAGACTTTTAAAATACGCACATAATAATAAAAATACATTAAAACTTTAAAAAAGTTAAACATTTATAGTACATATTACTAAAATATATATATATTAATATTTTTTTTAATATACTTTAGTTAAACAAGAGAAACTTGTCAACATTGAGAGAACTGGAGTGGAAGACTTGAACTATCATAATACGTAATATAATATTTTTATTTGGACATGATACAAAGAATTACATTTGGTTATTGAGATTACATGAGGTGTACATGGTGTACATGACCACTACTGTACTACCATAGATCACCACTACTGTACTACCATAGATCACCACTACTGTACTACCATAGATCACCACTACTGTACTACCATAGATCACCACTACTGTACCACCATAGATCACCACTACTGTACTACCATAGATCACCACTACTGTACTACCATAGATCACCACTACTGTACCACCATAGATCACCACTACTGTACTGCCATAGATCACCACTACTGTACCACCATTGAACACTACTACCTTGTACCACCATAGATCACCACTACTGTACTACCATAGATCACCACTACTGTACTTTCATAGTTCACCACTACTGTACTACCGGTCGATCACCATGCCCAGCCCTTCTAGGGCAGGGTAGGTGCCAAGGCTGGAGCTTGCTACCATCTGCGGCTCGCAATCCTGCCCTTCCCGTCAGCCTCCTTGGGGCGGGGAAGGTGGCAGACCAGAGGGGCCTAGCAACTATCTACCTAACTGCCTCGTGCTTGTGGGCGAATATGGCTAGGCCTGGGACCAGTTGTTCCCACTGCTGAGGGGTACCCCCTCCCATGGGAGACTTCGGTCTCTGCTACTCCCACTCCAGGGAGCCGGAGCCGGGTCGCCATCTGGTAAAGACCCGGGCTGGGAGATTTCCCGGTGAATCAACACCACCACCATTGTACTACCATAGATCACCACTACATTGTACTACCATAGATCACCACTACCTTGTACTACCATGGATCACCACTACCTTGTACCACCATAGATCATCACTACCTTGTACCACCATAGATCACTACTACCTTGTACCACCATAGATCACCACTACCTTGTACCACCATAGATTACTAATACCTTGTACCACCATAGATCACTACTACCTTGTACCACCATAGATCACTACTACTGTGGGGAATTGTGGGAGATAAGTCTATCTGGGACACCGCCACTTGCAACAAACAATCTCTCAGGGAGATGACCGACTAGTATAATTTTACTGCAGTCACTCCCGCAAGGTGTGTGAGAACTTTACCCACTCCTGGCCGCACCCGAGGGGTACCTTCAATATTCTCACGTTAGCCCACTGCACTCTGGACCAGTATAAATAAATTTGAGTAGATAATATTAATAATTATGGTATGATTAAATTTAAGTGGACTGTATAGGTATTAGACGACTGATCAAGTAAGAGGAAAGGTAGAGAACACACAATTAAGTTAACATGACCATCACTCACCTAATTAACAGCATCATAGCGGTGCATGGTAGATCGATGACCTAACTACAGTACATCTACTATTTATAACAATCTTGCCGGCCGACATAGAAGGTCAAAACAGAGAGTACTTAGCTTTAGATGAGGGAGTCGCTTCGTTGTTGACGTTCTCCTGCGGTCTGGTTCGATCGCGATGGTAAGAGTTGTCCCTTGAACCCTTATACGCCCACGAGACCGGGCGTTAGTTAACATGTGGTTGGTCGGGGTAGCGATTCAGATCCTCTCACTATTCCGACCTTATTACTGTTTATACAGATAACTTTACACACTATGTATATCCTGGCTTGATGCTCCACTAGTTTATACACATTCACCGTCTCGATACTTGTATTTCGAGTAGATAAATTGCGATATGTTAGTTTATCTCCTCCACATCCAACATGGCGGTCGGGGTACGGCGTACCCACGCTAGACCCGCCCGGTACAATCACCCCCTGATTATTTACAACTCGGTTTCACTATATTCACCATTTCACAATATTCATCGAACATATTTCAGTTTATTCTAAGGCGAAAACCACCCAGCATCAGGGTTTACGACTTGATCCTGTCGTATGGTCGCTTCAATGGTGTTCAAAATAGGCCTATAACAGCCTCCCTGACCGGCGGCACTCAATATTTCACAATTACTGCCCTATTACTGGACCTCCTGGACTGATTGTCCCACTTTATACTCGTCGCCCACGTTGATACTCCTCCACATTACGAAAGGAGGTGATTAAGTCCGATTTGGCGGTCGTATTCGCCAAATTCCACTTGCCATCACCGCCTGAAATCTGGTGGGTAAGCTGGGTTTTCACTGACTGCCTCCCCTCTCCCTCTCTGTCCCGCTTCCTGCCCGCTGGTACGATGGTTCTCTATTCACACCGCCATCAACGTTAAGCTACCAGTGGTATATTAAGGTTACCTGTTCATATTGGAAGGTTTATCAATTACAACTTTCGGAAAATACCAATATTTTCCACAACTACCTTGTACCACCATAGATCATTACTACCTTGTACCACCATAGATCATTACTACCTTGTACCACCATAGATCACTACTACCTTGTACCACCATAGATCATTACTACCTTGTACCACCATAGATCATTACTACCTTGTACCACCATAGATCATTACTACCTTGTACCACCATAGATCATTACTACCTTGTACCACCATAGATCACTACTACCTTGTACCACCATAGATCACTACTACCTTGTACCACCATAGATCACTACTACCTTGTACCACCATAGATCACTACTACCTTGTACCACCATAGATCATTACTACCTTGTACCACCATAGATCACCACTACCTTGTACCACCATAGATCACTACTACCTTGTACCACCATAGATCACTATTACCTTGTACCACCATAGATCACTATTACCTTGTACCACCATAGATCACAACTACCTTGTACCACCATAGATCACCACTACCTTGTACCACCATAGATCACCACTACCTTGTACCACCATAGATCATTACTACCTTGTACCACCATAGATCACTACTACTGTACCTCCATAGGTCACCACTACCTTGTACCACCATAGATCACCACTACCTTGTACCACCATAGATCATTACTACCTTGTACCACCATAGATCATTACTACCTTTTACCACCATAGATCATTACTACCTTGTACCACCATAGATCATTACTACCTTGTACCACCATAGATCATTACTACCTTGTACCACCATAGATCATTACTACCTTGTACCACCATAGATCATTACTACCTTGTACCACCATAGATCACTACTACCTTGTACCACCATAGATCACTATTACCTTGTACCACCATAGATCACTATTACCTTGTACCACCATAGATCACTACTACCTTGTACCACCATAGATCACTACTACCTTGTACCACCATAGATCACTATTACCTTGTACCACCATAGATCACTACTACCTTGTACCACCATAGATCACTACTACCTTGTACCACCATAGATCACTATTACCTTGTACCACCATAGATCACTACTACCTTGTACCACCATAGATCACTACTACCTTGTACCACCATAGATCACTATTACCTTGTACCACCATAGATCACTACTACCTTGTACCACCATAGATCACTACTACCTTGTACCACCATAGATCACTACTACCTTGTACCACCATAGATCACCACTACCTTGTACCACCATAGATCACTACTACCTTGTACCACCATAGATCACCACTACCTTGTACCACCATAGATCATCACTACCTTGTACCACCATAGATCACTACTACCTTGTACCACCTTAGATCACTACTACCTTGTACCACCATAGATCACCACTACCTTGTACCACCATAGATCATTACTACCTTGTACCACCATAGATCACTACTACCTTGTACCACCATAGATCACTACTACCTTGTACCACCATAGATCACCACTACCTTGTACCACCATAGATCATAACTACCTTGTACCACCATAGATCACTACTACCTTGTACCACCATAGATCACCACTACCTTGTACCACCATAGATCACTACTACCTTGTACCACCATAGATCACTACTACCTTGTACCACCATAGATCACCACTACCTTGTACCACCATAGATCACTACTACCTTGTACCACCATAGATCACCAGTACCTTGTACCACCATAGATCACCACTACCTTGTACCACCATAGATCACTACTACCTTGTACCACCATAGATCACTACTACCTTGTACCACCATAGATCACCACTACCTTGTACCACCATAGATCACCACTACCTTGTACCACCATAGATCACTACTACCTTGTACCACCATAGATCACCACTACCTTGTACCACCATAGATCACTACTACCTTGTACCACCATAGATCACCACTACCTTGTACCACCATAGATCACCACTACCTTGTACCACCATAGATCACTACTACCTTGTACCACCATAGATCACCACTACCTTGTACCACCATAGATCACCACTACCTTGTACCACCATAGATCACTACTACCTTGTACCTCCATAAATCACCTGTACGTTGTACCCGATACCCCATTCTTTTGAACCCACCAGGAGCCCAGTACCCCCCAGGCACGGGCTCCTCCACCGTTACAATGCTCACAAATTTTACCCAAATAATCGCTTGCTACCATTTGCAGCTCACAAGACTGTCATTCCCATCAGCCTCAGTGGGGCGGGGAAGATGGCCGACCAGAGAGGCCTAGCTTCTCCCTACGAGCCCCGTGAGGGCGGGGAATGTGGCTAGGCCTGGGAACAATTGGTCCCAGAAGATGAGGGGGTACTTGCACCTCCTCCCATGGCAGACATAGGTCTCAGACACTCCCACTACAGGGAGCCAATGCCGGGTCACTATCTGGAAAAGACCCGGACCGGGAGAATTTCCGGCGAATCTACACCCCGTCAATACTGAAACATTCCTACTACCTGTCACCAAAATTAACACACGAGCGAGCCATCACCACAGCCTCT
Source organism: Cherax destructor (assembly GCA_009830355.1). Lineage (NCBI taxonomy): Eukaryota > Metazoa > Arthropoda > Malacostraca > Decapoda > Parastacidae > Cherax > Cherax destructor. Next base: position 32,547 of record WNWK01017995.1, read on the forward strand.
CATAATACCCACAGAAGTACACTACATGAAATGTAGTCTCATCAACCCCATAAACTCTACAGGCTCCATCCTCCACCACCTTCCGATACAATAACGACGCTCTAGCGGTAGAATTCCATGTAAAAACTTATACATAACCTCTCGTTCCCTCGGAGGGATGCGTAATTTCGCAAACATACTCCAAATGCTTCCCCAGTCATACATAGGATATAAGAAAACTACAGGAGCCCTTATATCTCCCATCAACACGTTATACAAAACCCTAATTTTAATTTGTCCCGGCTACCTCACCGACATCATCACCTTCAACAGCCGCAAACAATCTCGAAAATCTATCCCTCTAAATGTCGTAAGTAACAACATACACTCGCTCAAGACATCCTTCCCTGAATGGACCTGCATGCAGCAGTGCCCTTTTAACATAAACACACAATACACGTTTGCAAAGATGAAATAACCCCAAACCTCGTCTTCTCACTGGCAACGTGATGACTTCCCTCCGCAACCATTCACACTTAGATGACCACAAGAATCCCAAAATCCTACCCTGACTCCGTCGTATCACCATGGTAGTTAAAGGGTACACGGCTGCTACATAACATACCTTACTGTACAGGAGGGTATTTACAATAATGACTCTCTGCACGAGTGTTAAATGATAAGGCCGGAGTCCTTGTAATCGATTGTATTCTCAACTCTCTCCGAATCTGCCACCATCGCCTCCTCTCTATCACCTGCATACACAATCCCACAGATCTTTAATGGTCTCTCCACATTCGTCATTAACGAGCAACCCCAATCCCTATGATGTTCCCACTCCCTTAGACCCAACATCTTAGACCCCCCTACCTTTAGGTACCACCCCAAATAATCGACCATTAATCTGAACTGTAGCCATCGCACCGCAATATAATGTATCCACCCACCTTACTATTTCTTTTCCAAACACCTACTTAAGTAAGATACAATGCATTGCTTCTGATTCCACCGAATCATATGCCCCTTTCCAATCAAGAGCCAATAATCCCCCCTTCCTTCCTGTCTCTTGCAGTACACTCACAAAGTCAACAATGTCCCGATAACATGGATCTTCCTGGAATAGTCGCTCACCATGCCCAGCCCTTCTAGGGCAGGGTAGGTGCCAAGGCTGGAGCTTGCTCCCATTTGCAGCTCGTAGGCCTGCCCTTCCCGTTAGGGAAGGTGGCAGACCAGAGAGGCCTAGCATCTATCTACCTCCATGCCTCGTGCTGGTGGGGAATGTGGCTAGGCCTGGGGCCAGTTGGTCCCGCCGATGAGGGGTTTCCCCTCCCATGGGAGACATAGGTCTCTGACACTCCCACGCCAGGGAGCCGGAGCCGGGTCGCCATCTGGTTAAGACCCGTGCCGGGAGCATTCCCGGTGAATCAACACCTCCTCCTCCTTCCTGGAATACCATATTGTCCAGACGTTATGTAGTGACGCACTACACACTTTATTCAATTGCCCAACATCTTGGTGAAGAGCTTATAATCTGCGCACAAATGGGAAATAGCACGAGTTAGTTAGTTAGTTTGATATCTTTATTATGCACCCCATACCCATCCTGTGGGCGGTAGTCAAAAGATTACAGAGGTACATAATGGGTCCAGGGACTGGACCTCAAAAGTTTTGATAGCTGAGCAAGTTACAAAGGTAATGAACTCACAAGTTAGAAAGGTAATGAACTCACAAGTTACAAAGGTAATGAACTCACAAGTTACAAAGGTAATGAACTCACAAGTTACAAAGGTAATGAACTCACAAGTTACAAAGGTAATGAACTCACAAGTTACAAAGGTAATGAACTCACAAGTTACAAAGGTAATGAACTCACAAGTTACAGAGGTAATGAACTCACAAGTTACAGAGGTAATGAACTCACAAGTTACAGAGGTAATGAACTCACAAGTTACAGAGGTAATGAACTCACAAGTTAATCGCCAATACCCACCTGCTTCTTAAACTTAGGGACAAGCACCACAACCGCCGTTGACTGTACAGACTTCTTCCATTTGTCATTGCATTCATCAGACTCACCAAAAACTCCAGTAATAAATCTCAATGCTTAACATACAATTCAACCACAATGGCTCCCCTCAATGCTATCCTGTTTCGTTCCTTAAGATTACACGAGAGTCCCTCATCACAAAGGTCATACACAGCGCTTTCTTCCACCCTTTCGTTTCCCAATACTGATCATACCATGTCTTGGCTAGCAAAGTCCGGGTTCGATTCCCGGTGGGATGGAAACATTTCAACGTGTTTCGTTACACCTGTTGTCCTGTTCACCTAGCAAAAAATGGGTACCTGGGTGTTAGTCGACTGATGTGGGTCACATCCTGGGGGACAAGATTGAGGACCCCAATGGAAATAAGACAGACAGTCCTCGATGACGCACTGCCTGTCTTGGGTTATCCTGGGTGGCTAACCCGCCAAGGTTAAAAATCCAAAGAAAATCTCATCATATCTTATCACCTGTCGCCTCAGTTTTTTACAGGACTTGGACCTCTCTGAATCCCCAGACATTACAGTGAACCTTTATAAATGGCATGGTAGTCCCCTGCCTCCTCTGCTGCTGTGCTCGTAAAACACAGACTGAAGGTCTATCTCCCCATAAAACTTCCTCCACTGCTGCCTGTACCCTTACTGCATCGAACCGCTCATTATGCAATCCCCTAATTAATGACTTCAAGCCCTCACTTTCATCCACACGGTACACTCTAGCTGCCGCCCCTTCTCTATAATATTGACGCAATATATTCTCATAATTCATTAACCCATATTTCATGGTATTAAGTCTTCTGGCTTCCTCCACAAAATATTTACTGATCACAGGTTTCGTCACCTCATCCCACCAACACACCAATCCCCCATCACACCCCCATATTTATTTGCCTCCCACCATTCTTCAAAACCCACACCAGCTTCCTCGTCCATTAAAACCCTAGTATTTAATTTCCAGTAACCCCCGTGCCTCATAGTCAAAGTATCCCACCCCACCTCCGTGAGAACTGCCTGATGATCAGAATTGCCTTGTGCTCCTCACAAATGTATGAGCCGGTACCATCTCATTTATGCAACAAACATCCCTCAATTGCACACCACGTAACAATTCACTTAACACCGGCGAATAATGCCCCGCCCCACGTGGGGTCACATCCTTTCTCCTAGCCACACAATTCCAGTCCCTGCCCACAAAAGATAGGGTGGGCAGTGACCTAAGGAAAAAACTAAATTGTCCCTAATGAAAGAATTTTTAATCCGCACATCCCCATTAGCTGTCGCATACACACATATGAAAGAGAGTACCATCCGCACAGAGAACATGACCATCTCCACCATTTTCACTTCGGTGATAAACAAACGGGCATGACGTACCCACTAAAAGGGCCTAACACCCCCTTTTAAACGAACAGTAGGCAATGCATGCACCACATAACCGGGAATCTCCAGATCCCTTACATCTTTGAGGTTATGCTCTTGTAAAAAAACGTACATCCACCTTATACCTCAAAAACAATGTTACAATACCAACTACCCTACATACCACTTAATAGGGACCAGGAAGTACGTCATATTCACCGCCTAGACAGTGGCTTGGGTGGATGTGCTATTTTAGCTCTTCCTTCATTTCCGAGTGGTTGTCCATGAGCATAATGGCCCCGGAGCAGAGGAAACTTGTCAACACAGTAGAGATTGAATTGCTGAAGGGAGCTGTAACTACGGATGTAGCAAACGTCCTACTTCCCAACATTATTCGAGAAACATATATTATAGCGGACGAAGATCTCTACGGCGTAGCCATGAATGGGGCCAAACCATTGTACATCAAGTTGTCATCGGCTGAGATGTACGAAGTGGTCTTTGATAAATTTCAAAACGTCGTGATGGAGGTGAATGCAGATGTCAAAGTCCACCTGGTGGATGTGTCCAAACGATACACTTGCGTGGAACTCCGTAATGTTCCCTTTGAGGCAACAGAAGATGACTTATGGCAAATGTTCAATCATTTTGGTAAGATACATGTGGTGCAACCAGGTACGTGGATGACTGGCATGTATGCTGGTTTGCCTGAGGAGACGTCATCTCTCAAAATGACTGAAGTACCCTGTGCCATCATACGTAGTACTGCCGGATTTCGGAATGCTGCTAATGATATTCTATGCAGGACAATGATGGACTTGTAGGATTTGCGAGGGGTATGGTTATAGTATGGGTATGGAGTGTCCTCGTAGGACAGACTGCCACAGTGTGATCAGGAAGGACCTTGCAGAGACAGAGCGTCACAATCATGGGGCATGGCTTGAGATTCTGAAGGCAGTGCGGCCAAAAACACTGAGTTTTAGTTTAATAGTATATCTTCATTTGCATATGACACCCGAATCTGTATGACAGTGTCCACCGTTGAGGACACTGCAAGACTCCAAGCAGACATAAACCAAATCTTTAAATGGGCTGCAGAAAACAATATGAAGTTCAATGATGAGAAATTTAAATTACTCAGATACGGAAAACGTGAAGAAAATAAAATATCATCGGAGTACAAAACTAATTCCAACTACACAATAGAGCGAAAAAATAATGTCAAAGACCTGGGAGTGATCATGTCAGAGGATCTCACCTTCAAGGACCATAACAATGTAGCAATTGCATCTGCTCGAAAAATGACAGGATGGATAATGAGAACCTTCAAAACCAGGGATGCCAAGCCCATGTTGACACTGTACAGATCGCTTGTTCTATCTAGGCTGGAATATTGCTGCACACTAACTGCAGCTTTCAAGGCGGGTGAAATTGCTGACCTTGAAAATGTGCAGAGAACCTTCACCGCACGCAAAAGTGCGATAAACCACCTCAACTACTGGGAACGCTTGAAGTTCCTAAACCTGTACTCTCTAGAATGCAGGCGGGAGAGATACATTATTATATACACATGGAAAATTCTCGAGGGATTAGTACCAAACTTGCACACAAAAATCACTCCCTATGAAAGCAAAAGACTTGGCAGGCGATGTATCATCCCCCCAATGAAGAGCAGGGGTGCCACTAGCACGTTGAGGGACAACACAATAAGTGTCAGGGGCCCAAGATTGTTCAACTGCCTCCCAGCATACATCAGGGGGATTACCAACAAACCCCTGGCTGTCTGCAAGCAGGCACTGGACAGGCACCTAAAGTCGGTACCTGACCAGCCGGGCTGTGGTTCGTACGTTGGACTGCGTGCAACCAGCAGTAACAGCCTGGTTGATCAGGCTCTGGTCCAACAGGAGGCCTGGTCACGGACCGGGCCGCGGGGGCGTTGACCCCTGGAATTCTCTCCAGGTAGACTCCATTGTTTCCACCCCTTCTGATATAATCCCGTGGCCTGGTGGCAAAAGCTCTGGCTTCAAACGGTGAGTATCCGGGTTTGATTCCCGTCGAGGGGCGTGTTTCCTTACACCGGTTGTCTATGTTCACCCATAGCAATAAAGGAGGAGGAGGTGTTGATTCACCGGGAATTCTACCGGCCCGGGTCTCTTCCAGATGGCGACCCGGCTCCGGCTCCCTGTCGTGGGAGTATCAGAGACCTATGTCTCCCATGGGAGGAGGTACAAGGACCCCCTCATCGTTGGGACCAACTGTCCCCAGGCCTAGCCACATTCCCCACCAGCACGGGGCTCGTAGGGAGAAGCTAGGCCTCTCTGATCTGCCATCTTCCCCGCCCCAGGGAGGCGGACAGGAAGGGCAGTCTTGTGAGCTGCAGATGGTAGCAAGCTCCAGCTTTGGCACCTACCCTGCCCTAAAAGGGCTGGGCATGGTGATGGTCATACCCATCGATTCCTAGCAATAAAGATAATACATATATAAACAGTAGGTTCAGTGATCTTGATAACCTCTTAAGTCCTCCCTGAAGAATCATGTAAGAGAAAGAAAGTACATTTTCATTTTTTTATACCCTCTTTGGGTACCAAATATTATACTGAATTTTTTATAAAAAATCAACGAATTTTACATCAATGACGCACTACTATAAAGCCCCTTGGGTGGGAAATTATGGGGATGAGGTTCACAGGTACAGTCCTGAAACATTTCAGCCACATAATTTAAGGTGGACACAACTAAGAATCAATTGAACTTACCAATGTTAGATGTAGCTCAGAGGCAGGTGGGATTTTAGAGGTGGTACGAACAGGGCCCAGGAGCTGCCTGCTATAGTGCTTCTCGTAACCAAAACGAAGAGGTTTATCTTGTCTAAGGATATCAATCACTGGGACCACTTATGGAGGCAAAGGAATCTATATAATTTCATCTGGTTTTATTACCTTCATTAATTATCACATAATGCTTCCATTATTTCTTATATGATAAGCAAGACTACTCATAACGTAACAATTATGAGTAGAGATAATTATCTTTAAAAACAAAATGCTATCCAGATAAATTGTTAAATATTCACAAAACGAAACAGACACAGATTTTCTAGGCTCGATGACAATGAGTCAAAAAAGATATATACACAATATTGACACAAGTAATGGAGTTCTTCCTCAGGGGGTTTTCCACAATACATATCTCCTTCTTCGATCACAAACACCTAATCACTTCGACCTGTTCACTGTTACTCCTAACTTCCAGGAGGTTGTCAAACCCCTTCTCAAACTACGTGATTCCCGACCACAGGGTTTCCAAATTTCCGGGGTACTCTTTGGGAATTATAGCGAAGCTTAAAGCCAGACTCTCGATTCTTCCTCCCCTAGAGTGAGGTGTAAACTGAACAAGGTAACACCATCAGACTCGGACTGAGAGGGACCTGAGTAGTCAAATTGGCCCCCTGGTGCTTAACCATGTTGCACCAGCAGTTGCTCAGCTATCAAAACTTTGGGGTCCAGTCCCTGGACCCATTATGTACCTCTGTAATCTTTTGACTACCGCCCACAGAATGGGTATGGGGTGCATAATAAAGATATTAAACAAAACAACAACCATCAGTTAAAACCATGAAACATCTTACCTATGTACAAATCTAAACAATTAATGGCCAGATAATATTATAAAACCGAATATATTAATTTTAGCTATTAATGAAGGTACTCCTTAATATATTAAATGAAAAAGCCAAATCAACACATGTAAATACATCGTCCCAGTTTGTGGGACGATGTATAAAGGCACTAGGCTGCACCATGCCTCTCCTTGCAGACACACACACACTCTTCCCACCCACAAGTATAGTCGGGCCAACAGTAACAACCTGGTTGATCAGGCCCAGATCCACCACGAGGCCTGGTTACAGACCAGGCCTCGGGGGCGTTGACCCCAAAACCCTCCCCAGGAATGTAAAAATTAATACCAGTAATGCTGGATTGTATAAGTTGATTCTTGACCTGAATATATAAGAGTTGTTGGCTTCACAATATTGACCCATTATGTACCTCTGTAATGAGGTACAGACCCATACCCACTGGATGGGTATGGGGTGCACAATAAAGATATTAAACTAAACTAACTTCACAATATTGACAAAAATTAAGTATGGCGCATAGAGACTGGGTCAAATTTCTCATCACTAATAATATTATCACTTTAATTACAAATAACAAACTGTAGACATTAGGGGTCGCTGCATATCGATGGTCGACTTTTTTATTTGTTGACCGATTGCGCTCATTTTTGGTGTACTATTAGAAGCTTATATCGACCTTGCTTTGGTGAAGTTTCAATAAAATCGGCCAAAAAGCAAATGAACCATGCAAGATTTACTAAAAATTCTAAAAAAAAAAAAATATACTTAGGAGTGAGCTCCTCCGAAGTGGTAGTTCGAAAAGTGGTTTTGACACTTTCTGCTGATAGAACACTTCTAAGTCCATCGTTCGGTATGTACCAATGCTGTAAACATTCGCCACCCAGCTCTTGACGGGTGCGGGTGTGCTGTTCCCTGGGCTGCCACCTAGCGGTGATCAACGACAACTTCATTTTCTGTAAACATGGCGACGGCGAGCAGACGCAGGATTAACACAGTCTGTATAGATATGGTGACTGGGGCTTTGCAACCGGCTACCATGGCTACAGTTCTGCCAAACATATTAAGAGACGTTTATAGTTTGGAGACTGCAGATTTGTATGGCGTGGCGCTCAATGGCGTTAATAGAGTCTTTGTAAAACTCTTAACGGCTGAGGTGTACGAAAGGACTGCTGACCGCCATCAAGACAGAGTCTATACGGTACATTCTGGCCTACAAGTAAGACTGAAGGACGTGTCACATACTTACACTTGGATCAGGGTTAAGAATGTGCCGTTTGAATCGGACTCAGTGGACATCAGCCAAGTATTTGGAGCTTACGGCATTGTGCATGCTGCCATGCCCGGGAAGTGGAGCGAGGGTCCGATGGTGGGCATTTTTGAAGGGACATACTCACTGAAAATGACATTACACAGGCCGATTCCATCTTACGTCATACTGCCAGAATTTAGGACTCAGCTATACGTGACGTACATGGGACAGCGAAGGACCTGCAGGTTGTGCGGCATACGAACATGTGGCTGC
>WNWK01017996.1:2500-41089 GCA_009830355.1 Cherax destructor
CTGCCAGTACACCTGCTGTGCTCCCTCACTGCCAGTACACCTGCTGTGTCTCCCCCACTGCCAGTACACCTGCTGTGCCTCCTCACTGCCAGTACACCTGCTGTGTCTCCCTCACTGCCAGTACACCTGCTGTGTCTCCCTCACTGCCAGTACACCTGCTGTTCCCCCACCACCCGCCAGACACCTGCTGTGCCTCCCCCCCACTGCCAGTACACCTGCTGTGCCCCCCCCACGCCAGTACACCTGCTTTTCCCTCATGCCCAAACACCCTGTGTCTCCCCCACTGCCAATTTTTCCTGCTGTGCCTCCCCCACTGCCAGTACACCTGCTTTTCCCTCACTGCCAGTACACCTGCTGTGTCTCCCCCCCTGCCAGTACACCTGCTGTGCCCCCTCACTGCCAGTACACCTGTGTGTCTCCCTTCCCGCCAGACACCTGCTGTGCCTCCCCCCCCGCCAGTACACCTGCTGTGCCTCCCCCACTGCCAGCACCTGCTGTGCCTCCCCCACTGCCAGTACACCTGCCGGGCCCCCCCCACTTTCCCGTACACCTCGGCCCCCCACCCCGTACACCTGCTGTGTCTCCCCCACTGCCAGCACCTGCCGGCCCCCCACTGCCAGTACACCCTTTCCCCTCACCGCCAATTTTTCCTGCCGTGTTCCCCCACTGCCAGTACACCTGTTTTGCCTCCCCCCTGCCAGACACCTGCGGCCCCCCCCAGCCAAAACCCGTGTGCCTCCCCCACTGCCAGTACACCTGCTGTGTCTCCCCACGCCATACACCTGTTGTGTCTCCCCACTGCCCAGTACACCTGTTTTGCCCCCCTCACTGCCAGCACCTGCTGTGTCTCCCCCCCTGCCAGTACACCCTGTGCCCCCCCACTGCCAGTACACCTGCTGTGCCTCCCCCACTGCCAGTACACCCCGGCCTCCCCCACTGCCAGTACACCTGCCGGCCCCTCACTGCCAGTACACCTGTTGTGTTTTACCCCGTACACCTGTTTTGCCTCCCCCACTGCCAGTACACCTGGTGTCTCCCCCACTGGGCCCGACACCCCGTCCTCCCTCCCGCCAGTACACCGTTTCCTCACTGCCAGTAACCTGGGTTCCCCCCTCACCGCCAGACACCCAGCTCACACTCCCCTTTAAACACAAAGGGGCCCTTTATCCAAGGGAAAGAGAAAAAACCCACCCTCACAGCTGACCACCTTCCCCCGACCCCCAAAAACTGGTCCCACTTTCCAAGGGCTTACCACTTACTTAATTGTAAGTGATTCTTTTTTATTGTGTGAACCTTGATTGTAAGTGTGGTTTATTTTAAGGGGTACTTTATTTGGGATTTTTATTGTAAGTTTATACTTTGATTGTAAGTTTATACTTTTATTGTAAGGGGTATTTTGATTGTAAGTTTATACTTTGATTGTATGTTTATACTTTGATTGTAAGTGTGTATTTTGATTTTTGTGTACTTTGATTGTAAGTGTATCTTTGTTTTTACTTTTATTGTAAGTGTATATTTTTATTGTAAGGGGTGATGTGAATGTAAGGGATTCATTGAATGCTTTGAGTGTAAGGGATTCTGTGAATGTTTGAGGGAAGGGATTCATTGAATGCTTTATTAAAAATGTATTCTGTGAATGCTTTTAGGTAAGTGTATTCTTTTTAATGCTTTGAGTGTAAGTGTATTTTTTGAATGCTTTGAGTGTAAGTGTATTCTTTTAATGCTTTTAGTGTAAGTGTATTCTTTGAATGCTTTATTGTGTATTCTGGAATTTTGAGTGTAATGTATTCTTTGAATGCTTTGAGGTAAGTGTATTCTGTGAATGCTTTGAGTGTAAGTGTATTCTTTGAATGCTTTTAGGTAATGTATTCTGTGAATGCTTTGAGTGTAATTTTTCTTTTTAATGTACGTGATGCTTTGAGAAAAAAGGGGATTTCTTTGAGCGTAAGGGGATTTATTTTAGATAAATGTATACTCTGAGGAATATCCCTCTCGACTGCAATACAACATACAATACACCCCTACAACAAAAACCATACACTAAAACAAAACAAAACGCAACACATTATACTAAACCTTTTAATTTTTTCAAAAAAAAATTTAATTTTGGGAAAATTTTAATTTGCCGCTGTGCTTTGGGAAATAAGACTCAACACCTGGGAAACAAGACTCAACACCTGAAGCAAGACTCAACACCTGAACAAGACTCAACACCTGAAGCAAGACTTTAACACCCAAACGACTCAACACCTTTTTCCCCTCTCAAACAAAGAAATTTTTTTTTTTGTTTTTTGTTGGGGAAAAAAAATTTTTGTTTTTTCCCAAAAAGAAAAAAGGGCCCATTTTAAACTAAGGGTTTAAAAATTTGTTTATATAAATGAATGATGCAATTTATATATGTATGTATTAGCTTGCAATTTTAAAAATATATATATATATATAATATATATATATATATATATATATATATATATATATATATATATATATATATATATACATACATATATATATATATATATATATATATATATATATATATATATATATATATTTTTTGCCCCTGTGAAATGACAGATTTAAAAACCCCTTTTTAACCAACCCCCGGTAAAGGGAGAGAGGTGATGGTGTTACAGCCCCCCCCCCCAGAACCTCCAGCACCCCTAACCCCCAACACCCCTCAGCAAGCCCTACCTAACCTCCACTAACAGCTTGGCAGATCGGGCCCTGAAATTTGGACATGTACCGGGGCTTATGGATTTACCCTCTGTCTGCTATTGTCGGGCCATTATCATTTGGGCTAAAGGTGTGTGTGTGTACTACCTAGTTGTACTCCCCTTTTAGTTGTGGTTGCAGGGGTCGAGACATACCCTCCTGGCCCCCCCTTTTTACTGGTGTGTGTCTGTGTGTGTGTGTGTCTGTGTGTGTGTGTGTGTTTTCTGTGTATGTGTGTGTTTTTGTGTGTGTGTGTTTGTGTATGTGTGTGTGTGTGTGTGTGTGTGTGTGTTTTGGTTTTTCTGTGTGATATTTTTGGCGGGAAAAACCACAACTATCCACAATACCATAATTTAAAATGCACAATTACCCCACAATACCATAATAAAAATTTACAACTATCCCACAATACCATAACTGGAAAAAATTTTAAATTATCCCCCAATACCATAACGGAAAACAATTCAAAACCCCATCCCACAAACCATAACTGGAACAATGCACAACTATCCCACAATCCCATGGTTGGAAAAACACTTTTTCCCCCAAAATACCATTAGGGAACAATTACAACTATCCCCCAAACCTTTTGGAAAATTCAAACTATCCCACAATAAATGGCAAAAAATTAAAACCTTTTCCCACAACCAAGGGAAAATTACAACTATCCCACAATACCATGGGGGAAAACAATTCACAACTACCCCACAATACCATGGCTGGAACAATTCACAACATCCCACAATACCATGGCTGGAAAAACCACAACCCCTGTGCAATGAGACACAAAAGACGACTTTTCCCCAAATCCTAGACCATTATCAAGACGTAAGGGGCCCAAAACAATGAGGCGCCCCAACCCTTTGACGCTAGCGCACCCTCCCCCCACGGGAGGCCCGGGGGCCCCCTTTTACCCGGAAAACTTTGGGACGTGTTTTAAGACCCCCCCCCTGTCCATGTTCACCCATCAGAAAATAGGCCCTGGGTTTAGTCGACTGGGGGTCGCATCCTGGGAAAAACGGAAAAAATTTTTGGGGGAAATGCTCCGCATAAAAAGGGGGACTTTCTATATAGTAGTATGTCATGATGTCAGCTATGGTCTGTATCCCCGTACATGTACTTGAAGAAATAAAGTTTTTAAATTATTATTTTTATTTTTTTATTATTATTATTATTATTATTATTATTATTAAGCATCACCTAGCCAAGGTAATAATAACTGATTGCTAAACACCCCGTCAATAAATTACGTTAAACACGGGGGAGATTGTTTTTTGGATACTGTCACAGTATAGATTACAGAATACTGACATGCTATGTCGTCACCTTTTTATCCCCGGGTGACTAGATTCAAAAATTATACCAGGATATGGGGTATACCAGGATATGTGAGGGAATACCACCCACGGGAGGAAACCCCAGAAAAAAAGTATACCAGACATGTGGGGGTATCCCCAGAAATGTGGGGTTACCAGAAATAAAAAGGAATACCAGCACTTTGAAATTTGGGATCCCTTTTTGATCCCTTTTTGAAGAGTTTCGGGGATTATTTTCCCCCCGGGGCCAAAGGGCCGGGCTCGTCTGGTTTTCCCCTTAAACCAGGCTGTTGCTGCTGGGGGCCCCGCTACATTTTCCATCACAGCCGGGTTGACGGGGACCCGGTGAAGATATTTGCCCAGTTTCCTCTTGAAGGCTTTCCGGGGGTTCCAGCCGTGTTTCGGATATCTTCGGGTAAGATGTTGAATAGTCTGGGCCCCCGGGATGTTAATACAGTGCCCCCGTATTGCCCCCCCGCAACCCCCCCCCTCACTGGGTTTATTTTACACTTTCCCCCCTATCTCTCACCCCAGTATGTTGTTATGGCAGGTGCAGATTTTCCCGGGCCCCCCAAAATACTTTCCTTTATATTTATCATGTATCTCTCTCCCCCGCCCCTGGGGGGGAAATGTTCAAGACTTAAAGGCGTTCCCAAAATTTAGATGTTTCAAGGGGCCCAAAGTGAGCCGTAAACGATCTCGGGTTTTTTTAGCTCTGCTATTTACCCCCCCGAAAAGGGGGCCCTCAGCACCGGGGCAGTATTTTAATGGGGGGGGCACTAGCGATTTGAATAGTGTCACCATCGGCATTTTTTCCCTTTTTTTGGCCCAATACCCCCCCCGTCTTTCCTGGGTTGTGATCTTTGTCTTGTTATGGTCTTTTAAAAGACAGATCAGCAGACATAAAATTTTTCCCCCCAAATCCTTTACTTTTCCTTTGTTTTAAAGTGGTGACCCCCTTTCTTTTTTTAATAGTTTTCCCTTTTTTAGTTCTTCTTTTTTTTCCCTACCCAAGAAGGGAAAATTAACCATTGAACCCATGTTGTTCTCCACTGCCCACTGGGAAAACCCCGTTTTTCCTCCTGAATTTTTCAAAATGTCCTCTCCCAGATTTCTTTTCTTATTTTATGTCATCTTAAAAAAAATTTTTAAAAAATGTGCTGGGGGTTTTTTTTCTATTTTTTAAAAGGGTTAGAAACAGCAGATAAAAAGGGGCAGTCCCGGGGCAGGGTTTTTTCCCCCCTTTTATGCTGGATTTTGCCCTGTTCACTACTACTTTTTGTGTTCTTTGTGTTTGGAACTAAAAAAACCATCTTACCCTTTCCCCCTAATGCCTATGGCCCCCTTTTTTGGGATCACTCCATGATCCATTTGTCAAACGCCTTTGCAAAATCTGTGTAAATCACATCTGCGTTTTTGTCCTCCAAAGCCCTGTAATTCTGTCATAAGGTTCAGCAGCTGTGGCAGGGGATGACAAAACCCCTCTAAAAAAAATGCTGGTTTCCCGGGGTTGGGGTTTTTCTGGTCCATAACTTTTTAATCTGCCGTCCCCCTCACTCTTTCCCAAAAATTTTTTTTTATGTGAGAAGTGGGGGCTACTGGGCTGAATTTTTTGTGGGGGTCTACTACCTCCCCCTTTTTCAAAGGGCTATGTCTGCACTCTTTTTGGGCCCTGGGAAATTTTACCTAGATTAAACTCTTTTTCCAAAGAATCTAAGGGCTCTTGCTAATGGTTTGCACCGCTTAAAAAAGCATTCCTTTTAATCGGGGCCCCGGTGCTGGTGAGGGGGGATGGGATTTTTTTTTAAATTTTGGGGGTTTGTACTAATGTCGGTTAGGGGGTTTCTGCGCACCCTTTCCCTTTGGGTAAAAAATATTTCTGCATTTTCTCCCTTTCTGTCATTTGGGGGGTTGCTGAACACTACTCATACTGCCTTTTAAATTTCACTCATTTTTGTTCATCGTCCGTTGAATCTCCTCTCAATAATGGCCCCGCACATGTGAAAATCCCAAACTCATGTGGGGGGATCCGGCCCCCTTGGGGTTAAAACCCTGGGGGGTATATCAGCCCTGTGGGGGGGATAAACATGTGGGGTATACCAGTACTTTGGGGGTATCCCCCGCATTTTGGGATAACGGGTTTTTAAATCCTGTTCGTGGCTGAAATTTTTTGCACAACTAAAGACAATATATTCATTTTTTTCTTTTATTCAGGATGACTGTACTTGCTTTTTACTCCCCTATTTGGGGGTTTCAGGGGAAAAATCATGGCCCCCCGGCCCCGCCTCTTCAATGATCGCCCGGGGTTTTCCCCCCGCTCCATGAGTTTTCAAACCTCGCCCCAAAAACTATGTATGGTTCCGGGGCCTCCCCTACGTCACTTTCTAGGCTATTCCCCTTCCTGACAGCTCTATGACTGAAAAAAAAACCCCCAACATCCCTTTGGCTCATCAGATTTTTTAAACCCCCTTGTTTCTGCCCCCTCTCTGGAACATTTGTCCCTGTCCACCTTCTCAATTCCTCGCAGTTTTTTTTTAAGGCGTTATCATTTTTCCCCCCCGACCCTCCTGTCCCCCCGTGCCATAAAACCCGTTTTTCCCTTTAAACTTTCTTCGTAGGACAATTCCTTAGCTCTGGGACTAGTCTTGTTGAAAACCCTTTTGCATTTTTCTAATTTCTTGACGTTTTGTCTAGGTGGGGATTCTAAACTGGTGCCATACTCCAGTATGGGCCTGACGACAGTTTTACAGAGTCTTGAATGATTCCTTACTGAGGTATCGGAACCCATTCTCAGGTTTGCCGACCCCATGCTGCAGCAGTTATCTGGTTGATGTGTGCCTCAGGAAAATGTTTAAATTTTCTCACCCCCAAAATATTTCTCCTTGAGTAGGTTTGCAGTCTTTGGCCACCAGTTATATCGGTTGGGTCTTTTTCCCCCTTCCCCCCATCTTCATGACTTTGCATTTGGTGGGAAATTCAAGGGCCGTTGATGGACCAGGCTTGTAGCCTGTCCAGGTCTCTTTTATCCTGCCTGATCTTTTGACCGTTTAATTTTTTTCCCATCATCCCGCAAAAGGGGCTTTTTGAGTCTACCCCCTTGTTTGTCATTCCTTTTCCAAAAAAAGCACAGGCCCCAGGGCTGCCCCCCTTTGGGCCCCTTTTTGTGTGTTTCATCCCTCAATAAATACAAAACACAATAATAAGACGCAAATTTAAATATCAAATTGACACTGATAATCTTTTTTTTTTTATTAATAATATTAAAGCTAATAAAAAAGGGATTAAAATTGTTGTTATACCTTAAAAAGTAATCAATTTCAAACAGAGGGAAAGGGGCCTCTCTTTTTTTCTCTCTCTTTTTCCCCTTTTTCCTTTCCTCAAAATCTAACCTCCTCTAAACCCCCCCACCTGTCCCCCCCACAACCTCCCCCCCCTCCCCCCAAAAACTCAAAGGGACAAAAAAAATTTTAACAGGGGTTTTCCCCACCACCATGACAAACCCCCCTTTTGTGTGTTTTTATGGCCCGTGCCGGGCCCCCCCTTTTCCTGTATTGTGGTTTGTGGCCCCTGATATTGTGGTTTTTGGGCCCCCCGATATTGGGGTTTTTGGGGCCCCCGGTTTTGCCCCCCCCTATTGTGTTTTTTGGGGGAAGATTTGGGTTTTTTCCCCCCCAAATGTGGTTTTTTTTCCCCCCCGATATTTGTGGGGCTTGTGGCCCCTGATATTTGTGGATTTGGGTTTCTTCCTCTCACATTGGGATTTTGTCAAACCCCCTCCTGTTAACGGGAAAATTTGCCCCCCACTCCTGTTAACGACCCTAAGCCACCCCGTTTGAAAGGGGGCCAGGTCCCCTTTTAAAAAGGGTCTCTCCACTGTTAACAGTGAATAAGTACAGATTTCCCTTGGGTAAAAAATATGACGTATATATATATGAGTTTTATATATATATATATATATATATATATATATATATATATATATATATATATATATATATATATATATAAGCTGACAAAGGGTTTACCCTGAAACCCTTCATAAACTTCTCCTTTTACTCACCCCTCCAAAAGCACCTCAATCCCCCAAGACAACTCGTCTCTACTCATACCTATCTAAAATAGATGACACACACTTGCTAGATGCTCAAGCCTATAAGACTTTAAACCTCCTCCACACCCACCAGTCCCCCATAATCCATATAATCTATATTAATATTTTTAATGAGTTTTTTAATACACCTAGACTGGGCTATATTATGATATATTGTTTTTCTAATGTGGAGGTTAAGTATAGTTATTGAGTTAGTTTTGACTCAGACTGACAAAAAAAATAAATGTTCAAAATTTTTACGATAAGCAAACTATAATTTTCAAAAAAAAAAATTTTATACATTGAGAGGTTTATATCTCTGGCCCATATATATATATATAAATATATATATATATATATATATATATATATATATATATATATATATATATATATATATATGTATAGTCATGTATCCCACAGTATATATATACTAAACGTTTAATTTAAGCCCACTTACAAAACCTAAAATATTCTTGAATCTGAGTATGTGACCTTGGTGCAGCTGACAGGCTTCAAACCTAACAACGACAGGTCACGTCAAGAGAATTCATTTGGGTCATTTTTTTGGTCTGCGACACATCCAAGTCTTCGAGGAAGTTGAGGGGTGACCCCAGTGGAACAAGCACATTAATTTTCTTCTACGTCTGTTTGGGTGTTAATTACAGAGGTACAGGGGGAAGGGGCACGTCAACCCCTCCTCCTCGTCCCCCTCCCTTAACCCCCATTTTCCCCCCTCTACGTTGTAGTCGGCTTCTACATCACGCAAGACCTGGTGAGAGGTAGTGCGTGAGGTTCTGCGTAGCGTAATTCTAAGCGCCGAGACGTAGGGAACTGTGGTAGGTGGAACAGAGCAAACGTTTCGCTCTCTCCGGGGAAGGAAGAAAGGTCCCCTTTGAGCGAAACGTTGTGGCCCCGTGGCAGTTACCGCCTTCACGGTGCTAGTTCCGTGGGGTTGATATTTTAGCTTGACCCACTGACCGCTATCTCTCTGGTTAACTGGAATTATTTTATAGGCTCCGGTTCCTGGTATAAGAGTCGCAGTTCGTGCATTTGTACACGTTCAGTGGGACGTGTGTGTGTGTACTCACCTGTTCGTGGTTGCAGGGGTCGAGTCACAGCCCCTGGCCCCGCCTCTTCACTGATCACTACTATGTGCACTTACTACCTGCCCAATAGCTTTATCGTGTGTGTGTGTGTGTGTGTGTGTGTGTGTGTGTGGTTTTCCTGAGAGAAAAGTGAGAGAGATTCAGAGATTACAGTGTGGAGGAATATTCTCCACCTATTATAACTGTATGTGGAGGAATATTACTCTACCTATTATAACTGTATGTGGAGGAATATTACTCCACCTATTATAACTGTATGTGGAGGAATATTACTCCACCTATTATAACTTATGTGGAGGAATATTACTCCACCTATTATAACTGTATGTGGAGGAATATTACTCCACCTATTATAACTGTATGTGGAGGAATATTACTCCACCTATTATAACTGTATGTGGAGGAATATTACTCCACCTATTATAACTGTATGTGGAGAATATTACTCCACCTATTATAACTGTATGTGGAGGAATATTACTCCACCTATTATAACGGGAGTAATTTTCCACCTATGACAAGGAATATTACTTGACATATAACTGACGTGAAGTAATATTTCTTAAAGACATTATCAAAGATCTTTCTTCTCCCCAATTCCATAATTATCACACACTTCACTTACTAATTTATCCTTGAGTGTTTTCTGAGTACCTTTGCCTCAGAGGTGCTCTGACTGCGTCAGTACAAATGCACACATTTGTGACTACAAATTCTGACCTTTGTGATACATAATACATGTGTGGTTCCCTTGGCTGTAGCTTTGTCAGGACACTGTCAGTGTTTAATTATGTGTTATCGTGGATGGCGTGTTTTAGTGTGTATGTATGTGTGTGTGTGTGTGTGTGTGTGTGTGTGTGTGTGTGTGTGTTTGTGTGTGTGTGTATGTATGTGTGTGTGTGTGTGTTTGTGTGTGTGTGTGTACTCACCTAGTTGTACTCACCTAGTTGTGGTTGCAGGGGGCGAGTCAAAGCTCCTGGCCCCGCCTCTTCACTGGCCGCCACTGGGTCACTCTCCCTGCGCCATGAGCTTTATCATACCTCTGCTTAAAGCTATGTATAGAGCCTGCCTCCACTACATCGCTTCCTAAACTATTCCACTTCCCGACAACTCTGTGACTGAAGAAATACTTCCTAACATCTCTGTGATTCATCTGAGTCTTCAACTTCCATCTGTGTCCCCTTGTTGTTGTGTCCCATCTCTGGAACATTCTGTCTCTGTCCACTTTGTCAATTCCTCTCAGTATCTTATATGTTGTTATCATGTCTCCCCTATCTCTCCTGTCCTCCAGTGTCGTCAGGTCGATTTCCCTTAACCTCCCCCCGTAGGACATACCCCTTAGCTCCGGGACTAGTCTTGTTGCAAACCTTTGCACTTTCTCGAGCTTCTTCATGCTTGGCTAGGTGTGGGTTCCAAACTGGTGCTGCATACTCCAATATGGGCCTAACGTACACAGTGTACAGGGTCCTGAACGATTCTTTATTAAGATGTCGGAATGCTGTTCTTAGGTTTGCTAGGCGCCCATATGCTGCAGCAGTTATTTGGTTGATGTGCGCCTCAGGAGATGTGTCTGGTGTTATACTCACCCCAAGATCTTTTCCTTTATTGAGGTTTGCAGTCTCTGGCCCCCTAGGCTGTACTCCGTCTGCGGTCTTCTTTGCCCCTTCCCCAATTTCTGACTTTTCACTTGGTGGGGTTGAACTCCAGGGAGTTTGCTGGACCAGGCTTGCAGGCTGTCCAGATCCCTTTGTAGTTCTGCCTGGTCCTCGTCCGATTGAATTCTTCTCATCAACTTCATCATCTGCAAACAGGGACACTTCGGAGTCTATTCCTTCCGTCATGTCGTTCACAAATACCAGAAACAGCACTGGTCCCAGGACTGACCCCCGTGGAACCCCGCTCGTCACCGGCGCCCCACTCTGACACCTCGCCACGTACCATGACTCGCTGCTGTCTCCTGACAGGTATTCCCTGATCCAATGTAGTGCCTTCCTGTTACCCTGCCTGGTCCTCCAGCTTTGCACTAATCTCTTGTGTGGAACTGTGTCAAACGCCTTCTTACAATCCAAGAATATGCAATCTACCCACCCCTCTCTCTCTTGCCTTATCGCTGTCACCCTGTCGTAGAACTCCAGTAGGTTTGTGACAGGATTTCCGTCCCTGAAACCGTGTTGGCCGTCGTTGATAAGCTCATTCCTTTCTGGGTGCTCAACCACCTTCTCCTGACTATCTTCTCCATGACCTTGCATACAATACATGTCAGTGACACTGGTCTGTAGTTTAGTGCTACGTTCCTGTCTCCTTTTTTAAAAATTGGAACTACATTTGCTGTCTTCCAAACCTCAGGTAGTTGCCCTGTTTCGATAGATGTGTTGAAGATCGTTGTTAGGGTACAATAGCTCCTCTGCTCCCTCTCTCAGGACCCATGGAGAGATGTTATCTGGCCCCATCGCTTTGAGTATCTAGCTCAAGCTTAGTAGCCTCTTCACTTCCTCCTCATTTGTGTGTTGTGTCCAGCACCTGATGGTGTACCCTACCTTCCTCCTTTCTGGAGGCCCTTCTATCTCCTCTGTGAACACCTCTTTGAATCTCATGTTGAGCTCCTCCACACTTCACGGTCATTTCTTGTGACCTTCCCTCCTACCTTCCTCAGCCTGATCACCTGGTCCTTGACTGTTGTTCTCCTCCTGATGTGGCTGTACAGCAGCTTTGGGTCAGATTTGGCTTTCGCTGCTATGTCATTCTCGTACTGTCTTTGGGCCTCCCTTCTGATCTGTGCATATTCATTTCTGGCTCTACGACTGCTCTCCTTATTCTCCGGGGTTCTTTGCCTTCTGTACCTCTTCCATTCCCTTGTACACTTGGTTTTGGCTTCCCTGCACCTTTGGGTGAACCATGGGCTCATCCTGTCTTTTTCTCTTTTCCTGTTACCCTTGGGTATAAACCTCTCCTCAGCTTCCTTGCAAATTGTTGTCATATATTCCATCATCTCGTCTACTGACTTCCCTGCCATCTCTCTGTCCCACTGAACTCTGTGCAGGAAGTTCCTCATGCCCCATAGTCACCTTTCTTGTAGTTTGGCTTCATTTGTGCAGCCCTTCCTGCTTCCCCTCCACTTGTAACTCTACTATGTATTCGAAACTTAGAACCATATGATCACTGGCCCCAGGGGCTTTCATGTGTGATGTCCTCAATATCTGCACTACTCAGGGTGAATACTGGTCCAGTCTCGCTGGTTCGTCATTTCCTCTCTCTCTGGTAGTGTCCCTTACGTGTTGGTACATGAGATTTTCCAGTACCACCTCCAGCATCTTAGCCCTCCACGTTTCTTGGCCCCATGTGGCTCCAAGTTCTCCCAATCAATTTCCTTATGGTTGAAGTCACCCATGATCAGTAGCTTCGCCCTGCTCGCGCGAGCCCTTCTGGCCACTTCTGCCAGAGTGTCAATCATCGCTCTGTTACTCTCATCATACTCTTGCCTTGGCCTCCTGCTGTTCTGTGGTGGGTTATACATCACTGCAATTACCACCTTGGGACCTCCAGACTGTAGCATCCCTACTATGTAATCCCCAGCTTCTCCTCCGTCTCCTCTCTCCATCTCGTCAAAATCCCCTCGGTTTTGATCAGCAGTGCCACTCCTCCACCCCTCTGTTCCCTCTGTCTTTCCTCAGGATCTGGTATCCCATTGGAAAGATGGCATCTGTTATCATACCTGTGAGCTTGGTTTCTGTGTGTGTGTGTGTGTGTGTGTGTTTTATGTATGTGTGTGTGTGTGTGTGTGTGTGTGTATGTGTGTGTGTGTGTGTTTGTGTGTGTTTTGTGTGTGTGCTGTGTGTGTGTGTGTGTGTGTGTGTGTGTGTGTATGTGTGTGTGTGTGTGTGTGTGTGTGTGTGTGTTTGTGTGTGTGTGTGTGTGTGTGTGTGTGCGTGTGTGTGTGTGTATGCGTGCGTGCGTGTCACTATGTCAACATCTGTAACGCTGTTATCTGCATTAGAAGTAACTATCAATAGATTAATCTCCTCTCTCTCTCTCTCTCTCTCTCTCTCTCTCTCTTCTTCTTTCTCTCTTCTCTCTTCTCTGTTCCTCACTTCTCTCTCTCTCTTCTCCAATGGTTTGGCATTGTTTTGTTGTGGGTAGATTGATCTGTTCAATGGTGGCCCGGGGGTTCTGGCCCTGGTGTTCTCCAAGTGGTGGCCGGGTGTTCTTTATGGGTGTGGTGGCCCTGGTGTTCTCCAAGTGGTGGCCCTGGTGTTCTTTATGTGGTGGCCCTGGTGTTCTCCAAGTGGTGGCCCAGGTGTTCTTTATGTGGTGGCCCTGGTGTTCTTAAGTGGTGGCCCGGGTGTTCTCCAAAGTGGTGGCCCGGTGTTCTCCATGTTGGTGGCCCTGGTGTTCTCCAAGTGGTGGCCCTGGTGTTCTTTATGTGGTGGCCCTGGTGTTCTTTCAGTGGTGGCCCGGTGTTCTCCTATGTGGTGGCCCTGGTGTTCTCCATTGGTGTCCCTGGTGTTCTAAGTGGTGGCCCTGGTGTTCTTTATGTGGTGGCCCTGGTGTTCTTTATGTGGTGGCCCTGGTGTTCTCCAAGTGGTGGCCCTGGTGTTCTTCATGTGGTGGCCCGAGGTGTTCTTTATGTGGTGGCCCTGGTGTTCTTTATGTGGTGGCCCTGGTGTTCTCCAAGTGGTGGCCCTGGTGTTCTCCAAGTGGTGGCCCGGGTGTTCTTTATGTGGTGGCCGGGTGTTCTTTATGTGGTGGCCCTGGTGTTCTCCATGTTGGTGTCCCTGGTGTTCTCCAAGTGGTGGCCCGGGTGTTCTTTATGTGGTGGCCCTGGTGTTCTTTATGTGGTGGCCCTGGTGTTCTCCAAGTGGTGGCCCGGGTGTTCTCCATGTTGGTGTCCCCGGTGTTCTCCAAGTGGTGGCCAGGTGTTCTCCATGTGGTGGCCCGAGTATTCTCCATGTGGTGGCCCTGGTGTTCTGCATGTGATGGCCAGGGTGTTCCCTATGTGGTGGCCGGGTGTTCTCTATGTGGTGGCCGGGTGTTCTCTATGTGGTGGCCCGGGTGTTCTCTATGTGGTGGCCAGGTGTTCTCTATGTGGTGGCCCGGGTGTTCTCTATGTGGTGGCCAGGGTGTTCTCTATATGGTGGCCCTGGTGTTCTCTATGTGGTGGCCCGGGTGTTCTCTATGTGGTGGCCGGTGTTCTCTAGTGGTGGCCAGGCTGTGGCCCCCGAAGGAGTGTTAAAGTTGATACAAGTGATGTACAAATTCACAGTGCTATGACAGGGGCACGGTGAGTCTTCTTCAGGTCCCGTGGGGCATCACAGTGCTATGACAGGGGCACGGTGAGTCTTCTTCAGGTCCAGTGGAGCATCACAGTGCTATGACAGGGGCACGGTGAGTCTTCTTCAGGTCCCGTGGGGCATCACAGTGCTATGACAGGGGCACGGTGAGTCTTCTTCAGGTCAGTGGGGCATCACAGTGCTATGACAGGGCACGGTGAGTCTTCTTCAGGTCCAGTGGGGCATCACAGTGCTATGACAGGGGCACGGTGAGTCTTCTTCAGGTCCAGTGGGGCATCACAGTGCTATGACAGGGCACGGTGAGTCTTCAGGTCCAGTGGGGCATCACAGTGCTATGACAGGGCACGGTGAGTCTTCTTCAGGTCCAGTGGGGCATCACAGTGCTATGACAGGGGCACGGTGACACTGTGCTAGACTGTCATAGTTTTAATAAATCACACAACAACTACCACCACCACTATTACTACCACCATCACAACCACCACCCAGCACTACCACCCAGCACTACCCCACCCAGCACTACCACTACCACCCAGCACTACCCCACCCAGCACTACCACTACCACCCAGCACTACCACCATCACCACTACCATCCAGCACTACCACCAGCACTACTACTACCACCCAGCACTACCCCACCCAGCACTACCACCATCACCACTACCATCCAGCACTACCACCACCACTACTACTACCACCATCACAACCACCCCCCAGCACTACCACCATCACCACTACCACCCAGCACTACCACCACCCACCAGTACCACCATCACCACTACCACCCAGCACTACCACCACCCAGCACTACCACCACCCAGCACTACCACCACCCACCACTACCACCACCCAGCACTACCACCACCACCCAGCACTACCACCACCCACCACTACCACTACCCAGCACTACCACCACCCAGCACTACCACCACCCAGCACTACCACCACCCACCACTACCACCACCCAGCACTACCACCACCCAGCACTACCACCACCCAGCACTACCACTACCCAGCACTACCACCACCCAGCACTACCACCACCCAGCACTACCACCACCCACCACTACCACCACCCAGCACTACCACCACCCACCACCACCACCACCACCCAGCACTACCACCACCCACCACTACCACTACCCAGCACTACCACCACCCAGCACTACCACCACCCAGCACTACCACCACCCACCACTACCACCACCCAGCACTACCACACACCACACTACCAGCACTACCACTCACCCCGACCACAGCCTACCACACCCAGCACCACACTCCACCCAGCACTACCACCACCCAGCACTACCACACCCAGCACACCAACACCACCCACCACTACCACCACCCAGCACTAACCACCTACCACACCCACCTACCACCACCCCACCACCACACCCACCACACCACTACCAGCACTCCACCACCCACCACTACCACCACCCACCACCTACCACCACCCACGCACTACCACCACCCAGCACTACTCCACCCACCACTACCACCCAGCACTACCACCACCCAGCACTACCACCACCCACCACTACCACCACCCACCACTACCACCACCCACCACTACCACCACCCAGCACTACCACCACCACCCAGCACTACCACCACCACCCAGCACTACCACCACCAAGCACTACCACCACCCACCACCACCACCACCCAGCACTACCACCACCCACCACTACCACCACCCACCACTACCACCACCCACCACTACCACCACCACCCAGCACTACCACCACCCAGCACTACCACCACCACCCACCACTACCACCACCCAGCACTACCACCACCACCCAGCACTACCACCACCCACCACTACCACCACCCAGCACTACCACCACCCACCACCACCACCACCCACCACTACCACCACCCACCACTACCACCACCCACCACTACCACCACCCACCACTACCACCACCCAGCACTACCACCACCACCCAGCACTACCACCACCCAGCACTACCACCACCACCCAGCACTACCACCACCCAGCACTACCACCACCCAGCACTACCACCACCACCCAGCACTACCACCACCCAGCACTACCACCACCACCCACCACTACCACCACCACCCAGCACTACCACCACCCAGCACTACCACCACCACCCAGCACTACCACCACCCACCACTACCACCACCACCCAGCACTACCACCACCCAGCACTACCACCACCACCCACCACTACCACCACCACCCAGCACTACCACCACCCAGCACTACCACCACCACCCACCACTACCACCACCACCCAGCACTACCACCACCCAGCACTACCACCACCACCCAGCACTACCACCACCCAGCACTACCACCACCACCCACCACTACCACCACCACCCACCACTACCACCACCACCCACCACTACCACCACCAACTCACCCACAATCACCAACACACAAACTTGCTTTTCCTCAGTCTTAAAACTTCAGTCTTCTTCACAAAACAAGTCTTTAACTCCCAAGACACAACTGAAAGACTTTTTCCTCACCAAGACTACCACTCGTCCTCAGATATTTTGAAAGATATTGAAACTTTGAAAGCCATTTTGAAATACTTAGACACTTTGAAAAAAAAAATTTGGACGTCAGCTGCCATGTTGATCATCAACTGTCATGTTGGTCATCAATTGTCATGTTGGTCATCAACTGTCATGTTGATCATCAACTGTCATGTTGGTCAACAACTGTCATGTTGGTCATCAACTGTCATTTTGGGTCATCAACTGTCATGTTGATTATCAATTCGTCATGTTGATTATCAACTGTCATGTTGATTATCAACTGTCATGTTGGATTATCAATTGTCATGTTGATATCAATTGCTGTTGGTCATCAACTGTCATGTTGATATCAAGCTGTCATTTGGTTATTATCAATGCTGTGGCGTCATGTTGGTCATCAACTGTCATGTTGATCATCAACTGTCATGTTGATCATCAACTGTCATGTTGATCATCAACTGTCATGTTGATCATCAACTGTCATGTTGATCATCAACTGTCATGTTGATCATCAACTGTCATGTTGGTCATCAACTGTCAAGTTGGTCATCAACTGTCATGTTGGTCATCAACTGTCATGTTGGTCATCAACTGTCATACTGATCATTGTTGCGTCCCTTGCATGGGACCCAAGGTGTATTTGTTATATGTATATATTTTTATTTTCATTAATATCTAAAATGAAGATATATTACTTTATATATTATCTGACCTTATATTATTTAGCTATGTATATAAGTAGGATGTGTTTTATTGAATTATGTCGGGAACTACTGTGCTAACTATCGTAAGATAGTTAGAGTCAATGGGTGTCTCGGGTAGGTGTCCCAGGAACCATGTTGACGTCTGGCTTAGAGGCGTTGCCTGAGTGAGTACCATCCTACCTCTAGCCTTGGTAACATCTCGTTGCCTGAGTACCAGCCTACCTCTAGCCTTGGTAACATCTTGTTGCCTGAGTGAGTACCAGCCTACCTCTAGCCTTGGTAACATCTTGTTGCCTGAGTGAGTACCAGCCTACCTCTAGCCTTGGTAACATCTCGTTGCCTGAGTGAGTACCAGCCTACCTCTAGCCTTGGTAACATCTTGTTGCCTGAGTGAGTACCAGCCTACCTCTAGCCTTGGTAACATCTCGTTGCCTGAGTGAGTACCAGCCTACCTCTAGCTTTGGTAACATCTTGTTGCCTGAGTGAGTACCAGCCTACCTCTAGCCTTGGTAACATCTCGTTGCCTGAGTGAGTACCAGCCTACCTCTAGCCTTGGTAACATCTCGTTGCCTGAGTGAGTACCAGCCTACCTCTAGCCTTGGTAACATCTCGTTGCCTGAGTGAGTACCAGCCTACCTCTAGCCTTGGTAACATCTCGTTGCCTGAGTGAGTACCAGCCTACCTCTAGCCTTGGTAACATCTCGTTGCCTGAGTGAGTACCAGCCTACCTCTAGCCTTGGTAACATCTTGTTGCCTGAGTGAGTACCAGCCTACCTCTAGCCTTGGTAACATCTCGTTGCCTGAGTGAGTACCAGCCTACCTCTAGCCTTGGTAACATCTCGTTGCCTGAGTGAGTACCAGCCTACCTCTAGCCTTGGTAACATCTCGTTGCCTGAGTGAGTACCAGCCTACCTCTAGCCTTGGTAACATCTCGTTGCCTGAGTGAGTACCAGCCTACCTCTAGCCTTGGTAACATCTCGTTGCCTGAGTGAGTACCAGCCTACCTCTAGCCTTGGTAACATCTCGTTGCCTGAGTGAGTACCAGCCTACCTCTAGCCTTGGTAACATCTCCTTCTCCTCAAAGTTTGATTAGACTCAACTTTTGGGTAACACAGTTCCGTTGGTGAGATGGAACCTCGTTCTGGCTACACTGAGTGTCAGTTAAAGACAAGAGTTAGTTCTGGACTTAGAGATTTTGATATCTACTAATTTTGCGAGTCTGTCTGACGTTATAAATTCAATCAGTGGATTTAACTGTGACCTCTACGTATTACCGTAGTCTTGATTTGAATTAAGCCGAACTTATATTCGGTATGAAGGGAGTATTAGGACTCCTATAGAGATTCTATTGAAGGTCTCAGTAATTTGTTTTCTTCCTGTTTCGTTAAGATCGCTTGTTATGTTTTGATGTGTCTCTCTCGAGGTTAGCTTCTTACTTGGTGGATTATTGTACTCGAAGTTAGCGATTATTCCAGGACGGATGTACAATTTAGCCTTGTACGTATATAGTCGACCTATAGTGAGTCACTCCCCTCAATGATTGAACCCCTGGGTATGTCTATATATGGTTATGACTCGTGACAATCGAAAAGTCACTTTAACTAAATGTTCATAAGTTGTATTATAAACTTATGGCCTTTAGTATTATTGTTCTCAAAAGTACCATAATACTGTATTTTTCAATAAGAGAGAGTACTTATGTTACTTCTTGTAATACACGTTAATATTCAAGATATTAAATTATTATTTTGTTGGATTATTGTCTCCTGGACATAATTTACAAATAACCTATTAAGATGGTCTTTTATAGTAAAGATTGTTAAGAAAGAGAAGACTTTCAGAGGTTACATAAGGAAGGAGATTTATCTCAAACTCCCGGGAGTTCTCCCACTCACTTCTCTTAGGTAACCCAGCAAGACATATAACGTCTCTGTAACAATCAACTGTCATGTTGGTCATCAACTGTCATGTTGGTCATCAACTGTCATGTTGGTCATCAACTGTCATGTTGGTCATCAACTGTCATGTTGGTCATCAACTGTCATGTTGGTCATCAACTGTCATGTTGGTCATCAACTGTCATGTTGGTCATCAACTGTCATGTTGGTCATCAACTGTCATGTTGGTCATCAACTGTCATGTTGGTCATCAACTGTCATGTTGGTCATCAACTGTCATGTTGGTCATCAACTGTCATGTTGGTCATCAACTGAACTAAAGCTTTTTTTCTCAGTAACTAAGTTTAGCTGAGAAAGTTTTCTTTGCTGTTTTACTCTTTGTGTCTTCTTTCTCTCTCGATTTATTCCTTTCACTAACTTTTTTCGCCTATCTTTGTATCTTCCTCTTACTGTCTGTTCCTTTATTTTATATGCACTGGTAGATATACACTTAGCATATATACACTGAAATACGCCTATGTATATACACATAGAAATACACACTCCTCAGTGTATATAAACTAGATGGTACATATCTCTCAGCGTATGTACACTAGTAGGTGCATATCTCTCAGCGTATGTACACTAGTAGGTGCATATCTCTCAGCGTATGTACACTAGTAGGTGCATATCTCTCAGCGTATGTACACTAGTAGGTGCATATCTCTCAGCGTATGTACACTAGTAGGTGCATATCTCTCAGCGTATGTACACTAGTAGGTGCATATCTCTCAGCGTATGTACACTAGTAGGTGCATATCTCTCAGCGTATGTACACTAGTAGGTGCATATCTCTCAGCGTATGTACACTAGTAGGTGCATATCTCTCAGCGTATGTACACTAGTAGGTGCATATCTCTCAGCGTATGTACACTAGTAGGTGCATATCTCTCAGCGTATGTACACTAGTAGGTGCATATCTCTCAGCGTATGTACACTAGTAGGTGCATATCTCTCAGCGTATGTACACTAGTAGGTGCATATCTCTCAGCGTATATACAATACTTGGTGCATATCTCTCAGCGTATATACCCTGAGAGACAAGTATCTCTGAATGTCTGAAGTGTATTAAGAATCTGGAGAAAGTGCAGAGGAATGCAACGAGACTAGTCCCAGAGCCGAGGGGCAACTAGTCGAGATGAGAGCTTATGCGAACTGAACCTGGCATTACAAGGTTCAAGAGCCGGGGGGGTAAAGACATGAAAACAACTTACAAAATACTCAGAGGACTTCTACAAAAACATTGCAAAAACGCTACAAAACACTACAATAATTTCAAAAACACTACAAAAACACTCGAAACACTTCAGCAACACTACAAAAAACTGCAGAAAGACTTGATAGGATGGACAAGGGTTAACAAAGTACCCAGCTGGCCCACAAAACATCCAGCCAGTCCATAAAACACCCAGCTTGCCCACAAAACACCCAGCTTGCCCACAAAACACCCAGCTTGCCCACAAAACACCCAGCTTGCCCACAAAACACCCAGCTTGCCCACAAAACACCCACCTGGCCCACAAAACACCCACCTGGCCCACAAGACACCCAGCTGGTCCACAAAACACCCAGCTGATCCACAAAACACCCAGCTGGTCCACAAAACACCCAGCTGGTCCACAAAGCACCCAGCTGGTCCACAAAGCACCCAGCTGGTCCACAAAACTCCCAGCTGGCTCGCAGACACGCACCAACCTGCTGGGAAGGGAGGATACCTGGTCATCTCCGCGGTAATGACCCGGGCCGGCGGGAATGAGCCGGCTCGTAAACTGCTCATTTCGAAGCCGCCAGTTTAGTGTGATGGGTTTAAGGGCTATCCTTGTTGGGTGTAAGGGCTGTCTGTGTTGGGTTTAAGGGTTATCTCCTGCAGGAGGGTCATTAAGGCCGCTATCCGCCCTAACACTGAGGCACAGCATACCGTAATTACTAACACTGGGAATAAGGTAAAACTCTCTGAGGTGTATATACATTGGTGTATATACAGTGGGTGATAAGCGCCTCACGGTGCGCATAAACCTAGATACACACCTCTAAATGTTTATACACTGGGAGATACACACCTCTAAATGTATATACACTAAAGATACACACTAAAGGTATATACACTGGGATATACACACCACTCGGTGTGTATATCCTTGGTGGGTAGCAACGTTGGCACTGAATATATGTAGGGTCTTGATGCTGGTGGCTGCGTTCACTCTCAGATCAGTTGGTCTTCAGCGACACGAGTCAGTCGTGACCAGAATTCGCTTCGCAGTTTCTGAACCGTTCATTACTAACACACCAGCCTTCCTCAATGTGTGCGCGTGAGTGTACTCGCCTATATGTGGTTGCAGGTGTCGAATCACAGTTCCTGGGCCCGCCTCTTGGCTGGTCGCTACTGGGTTCACTCCCTGCTCCAAGAGCTTTATCGTGTGTGTGTGTTCCTCACACCTCTTACTGGGCCAGTTTCGATCAGTTTAGACGAGAAGTGGGCGAAATGCGGCCCGCAGTTCTATGTGAACCTCATCTTTCTAACTACCGTGTCTAGCAGTATAATCTAGCGCTTCTAGTTAAAGAAAGAATTCATTTTGATTTACGTCCTAATCAGGAGCGGTGTGTTGGCCAAGACCCGGCGTCCCTTGACGCACTTAGTATAACCAAATTAACCTTGTCTTTAACTTGATTTCCGTAGTGTTTGTTTGGTTGCCATTCTGTTATTCCTGGTGGTGGAGGTGGAGTAGTGGACATCAGCGCCATCTGTGGTCCAGAGTGAGTACCCTCAGGCGACTGCCCGGCCTTACAGGATTTCTATTTTCCTTTCCTCTCTTGGTATCTTTGTTTAGGTTAGGTTAATGGGGTTGAAATCCTATCGGCTACACCAGGGTCATTAAGGCTGCATGATAACCTTTTTTGCCACCAGACAATAGAGATTTAAAATTCTCAGCATGTATACGTGGCGAGAAATACGCCTCTGTTTTGTATACTTTTGGCACAGGATACGTCACTACACAAAAGGTATATACACCGGGAGATGTATATCTTTTTAGTGTGTATATACGCTGAGCTTATCTAAATTCCTATTTTAGGCATTAATGTATTCTTTACTGGTTGTGAACGGGAGACATATAGAGTTAGTCACCCTCGTGTGGTAGATAGATTTTAAACCCCATTAAGCTAGCTAAAGTTTCTCACCTGGCACCTACCGTCTCCCACCTGGCACCTACCGTCTCCCACCTGGCACCTACCGTCTCCCACCTGGCATCTACCGTCTCCCACCTGGCACCTACCGTCTCTCACCTGGCACCTACCGTCTCCCACCTGGCACCTACCGTCTCCCCCCTGGCACCTACCGTCTCCCACCTGGCACCTACCGTCTCTCACCTGGCACCAGTGAGTACCTGGTGTCATGTGAGCTTCTCACAGCCTCGTTAATATGCAAATGCATGTTAGTGTCAATAATGCGTCTTAATCTAAGATTAAAAATTTACTCTCTCATTGATGGAAGTGTGTGTGTGAGGGGCCACGAAGGTCATCTAAGCTGGCTAAGCTGGTCTTGTGATCCCTGAAGGTCATCTAAGCTGGCTAAGCTGGTCTTGTGATCCCTGAAGGTCATCTAAGCTGGCTAAGCTGGTCTTGTGATCCTTGTAGGTCATCTAAGCTGGCTAAGCTGGTCTTGTGATCCCTGAAGGTCATCTAAGCTGGCTAAGCTGGTCTTGTGATCCTTGTAGGTCATCTAAGCTGGCTAAGCTGGTCGTGTGATCCCTGAAGGTTATCTAAGCTGGTTAAGCTGGCCTTGTGACTCCTGAGGGTCATCTAAGCTGGATAAGCTGATCCTATGATCCCTGAAGGTCATCTAAGCTGGTTTTGTGATCCCTGAAGGTCATCTAAGCTGGCTAAGGTGGAGTTTTGATCCCTGAAAGTCATCTAGGCTAGTGTTGTGATCCCTGAAGGTCATCTAAGCTGGCTAAGTTGTTGTTACTCCTAAGGGTCATATAAGCTGGCTAAGGTGGTGTTGTGACACCTGAGGGTCATATAAGCTGGCTAAGCTGGTGTTGTGACCTCTGATGATCATCTAAGCTGGCTAAGCTGGTGTTGTGACCCCTGAGGGTCATCTAAGCTGGCTAAGCTGGTGTTGTGACTCCTGAGGGTCATCTAAGCTGTCAAAATTGGTGTTGTGACCCCTGAGGGTCATCTAAGCTGGCTAAGCTGATGTGACCCACCACCCTGGTTGAGAGAGTTCAACTGTAGTTACGATTCCAGGAGTCATTGCCCCCCCGGGCCAGACCCAAACCAGGGCTCCAAGGGGTGGACCTGATAAATCAAGCTGTTAGTGCTAGTAGCACGCACACACAGCCTGGACGCTAACACACACACACACACACACATATATATATATATATATATATATTTATATTTACTAATTAGGAATAGGACGATACCAAAATTTTGGGCAATAACGATGTTTTTCCTATATAGTTTTTATTTTTAAAATTATAATGACAATGTTTAGTATATAAAGGAATATTTATTGCACGATGATTATTCAATAACACAGAAAGGTTAAATATTAATTAACTTAATTTCTCTTAAGATGATAATGTTATTACTTGACCTGTTGCGTTAGTTACTGGTTGTCAAAGGCACTTGTCAATAGTGTATGTGTGTGTGTGTGTACTCACCTATTTGTGGTTGAAGGGATTGATTCACAGCTCCTGGCCCCGCCTCTTCGTTGGTTGCTACTAGGTCCACTCTCTCCCCAGTCCAAGCGTAGGGTGTGTACTCACCTAATTGTACTCACCTAATTGTGGTTGCAGGGGTCGAGACTCAGCTCCTGGCCCCGCCTCTTCGCTGTCTGCTACTGGGTCTCTGCTCTCCCTGCTCCATGAGCTTTATCATACCTTGTCTTAAAACTATGTATGGTTCCTGCCTCCACTATATCATTCTCTAGTCCATTCCACTTCCTGACTACTCTGTGGCTGAAGAAATGTTTCCTGACATCCCTTTGACTCATCTGAGTCTTCAGCTTCCAGTTGTGTCCCCTTGTTTCTGTGTTCCCTCTCTGAAACAACCTGTCACTATCTACCTTGTCAATTCCCCGCAGTATTTTGTATGTCGTTATCATGTCTCCTCTGACCCTTCTTTCCTCCAGTGTTGTTAGTCCTATTTCCTCAGCCTTTCTTCATAAGACAGACCCTGAGTTGTGGAACTAACCTTGTCGCAAACCTTTGCACTTTCTCTAGTTTCTTGACGTGCTTGACCAGGTGTGGGTTCCAGACTGGTGCTGCATACTCTAGTATGGGCCTGACGTATACGGTATACAGTGTCTTGAACGATTCCTTGTTAAGGTAACGGAACGCTAATCTTAAGTTGCCAGTCGCCCATATGCTGCCGCGGTTATCTGGTTGATGTGTGCTTCCGGAGACGTGCTTGGTGTTATACTCACCCCAAGGTCTTTCTCCTTTGTTGAGGTTTGTAGCCTTTGTCCACCTAGCCTGTACTCTGTCAGCGGTCTTCTTTGCCCTTCTCCGATCTTCATGACTTTGCATTTGGTGGGGTTAAATTCGAGAAGCCAGTTGCTAGACCAGATGTCAAGCTTGTCCAGGTCACTTTGAAGTCCTGCTTGGTCTTCATCCGATGTGATTCTCCTCATTAATTTCACATTGTGTGTGTGTGTGTGTGTGTTTAGCAGTTTAGTGAGGCTCTCTCAGTGAGACAGTCTCCTCAGCTGAGTGAGTCTCCAGCAATAAAGTTTTATGAGTAAGAACAAAGAGGAAGTGAGAGGCAAGAGTGTCTCAGGAAGAGTGACTCTCCCTGACGCCTCCACTTCCTCTTTCCTTATCAACTCTCAAAAAAACACAACGCTCTTTTTTGTCTTGTTCAGGTTTCCACAGACATGTTTTTATCCTCTCTCTCTCTCACTCTCTCTCTCTCTCTTCTACCTGTCTGAATATACTCCTGCATATATCCCACATATCTGAGTATCTGTCACTTACTTGTATGTTGGTGTGCAAGACGCTCCATAACTTGAGCTAGCTCACTTGCTCACCAGGTGAGCGTAACCCAGAGCTCTCTCACCCAGCTCAAATGTCACTGCTCTACTCTTTATGTTCTATAAATATTTAGATGAGTGTACGAAGTGTATCGGCAAGAAGACGTGTGTATGTGTGTGTGTTTTATTTGTTAATTTATAAATGGGATCTACTTCTGGTGCAATCGCTTATAGGATTCCACAGTCTGGTAGAATATTTTTATTCTCCCTTTCTTCTCTTTTACCAACAATTTTTTTACATAAATATAAATATCTGACTATTGAAGACTACACACAGAAGATGCAGCAGGCGTTGCCTCTCTGGGTCGCCACACTGAGACGCTGGAAGAGAAAGGTGACACCCTTCGGGTTGCTGGTGGTTTCGATGAGTCTGGATCCAGTTTAAGGAAACCCATGGCCTGCTTTGTCCATGAGCAAAGGGTCTTCAGATCTATAGGGAGAAGGTGGTACTGGTTGGCCAAGTTCCTAGACTTATCGAACTTGTGATCTTCCTTGTGATCAGCAGCGCCAGCAAGTATAGTCCCACACCATTTGTCTATCGTTCTTCCAGGGATATGTGATCCAGTTCGGGTGGTTGGCGGGGGTATCTGAGCTGATGGGTAGTCGAGATGGAGGTTCTCTCTGGACAAGACTCAGGGCTCTAACAAGGATTCTCTTAACGATCTTGTAGACTACTTCGTGTCTAGCATGCCATCTTCAGAACATAATGAGTTCAGACTAAGGAGACTTCTTGGTCGGCTAACACTTTACTGCTAATACGCTCGTACTCAGTGTTAAATGTGGCAGCAGAAGAGGAGAGCCACTGCAAGGAAAAGGATCTGTGGGTGACAACGTGTGCCACAGTCACAGAGATGGGAACTGTTAGGAGAAAACCACCCGCGTGACGTGCACTCAAGAGCTCTCTTTGGGAGCTTATACTCTCTAACACAGCTGTCCCAGTGGGACTGTCTGTGTTCCTAAAAGTGAGTTGCTCTTGTTGTCTGTGCTGAAAAGAAACCTGTCTCTCTCACACTGCACCTGTCTCTCCCTCACATTGGCACTGTCTCTCCCTCACACTGGTACTGTCTCTCCCTCACACTGGTACTGTCTCTCTCTCACACTGACACTGTCTCTCTCTCACACTGACACTGTCTCTCCCTCACACTGGCACTGTTTCTCCCTTACACTGACACTGTCTCTCCCTTACACTGACAGTCTCTCCCTCACACTGGCACTGTCTCTCCCTCACACTGGCACTGTCTCTCCCTCACACTGGCACCACCTAGCACTTTACATTCTCCCTCAAGCAGCGTCCAGCGAGGCACAGTGCCACTCCCACTGCCAACGAAGTTAGAGTGTAACATCTCTGACACTTCTCTGCTGGATGAGTGCCATATGAAGCCAACCTCTCACTGCCTGCTTATGTGAGGCCAACCTCTCACTGCCTGCTAGTGTGAGGTCAACCTCTCACTGCCTGCTAGTGTGAGGTCAACCTCTCACTGCCTGCTAGTGTGAGGTCAACCTCTCACTGCCTGCTAGTGTGAGGTCAACCTCTCACTGCCTGCTAGTGTGAGGTCAACCTCTCACTGCCTGCTAGTGTGAGGTCAACCTCTCACTGCCTGCTAGTGTGAGGTCAACCTCTCATATCTTGTATTAAAGTAATATCCTATATTAACGTGTCAGAAACATCTCATTACTTTCATCACATGTAATAATGCAAGTAATATCTTTTAAGTGAAATTTTCAAAATATTTGGGTTTGGTGTATCTCTCTGGTGAGTGAAAAATGGGTAATGGCGTGGAGCCCTGAGCTCCCATGATGGCCCCATCACGTCAGATATATGGGAGGAATTCTCTCTCATTTGCCTCCATTTCCCCTATGAAGAGCTTAGTATTACAAGCCACGACACGTCGTGCTCTCTCTCTCTCTCTCTCTGCACACACACACACACACACATGTACAGACAGGGAGAGTGGAGCTAGTAGCGACCAGCGAAGAGGCGGGGAAAAGAGCTGTGACTCGACACCTGCAACCACATATAGGTGAGTACACCCCCCCCCCCCCCACACACACACACAATCACAATTATTATTCCTAACAAATAATACATGAAAGATTTCTTCACTTTGGGGAAAGACACGTATAAATACATATGTTAACAAATATTTATATAGCTATATATTATATGATGACAGACGAGGAAGGTGGGATATAACAGCTGTTATGGTCTCGTATTTATTTAAAGCCTTCCAGACTGGGCTCGAACTAGAGTCTCCATGTTTAATAGTCCTGGTGAGGCGGTGCTGTGTATTGTATGTGTCAGTATATGCATTGTGGGTGTCAGTGTAAGTGTTGTGTGTGTCAGTGTAAGTATTGTGGGTGTAAGTGTTGTGTCTGTCAGTGTAAGTATTGTGTCTGTCAGTGTAAGTATTGTGGGTGTCAATGTAAGTATTGTGTGTCAGTGTAAGTATTGTGTGTCAGTGTAAGTATTGTGTGTGTCAGTGTAAGTATTGTGTGTGTCAATGTAAGCATTGTGTGTGTCAGTGAAGTATTGTGGGTGTCAGTGTAAATATTGTGGGTGTCAGTGTAAGTATTGTGGGTGTCAGTGTAAGTATTGTGGGTGTCAGTGTAAGTATCGTGTGTGTCAGTGTAAGTACTGTGTTGGTGCAAGCAGGGTATATCTTGCGCTTGTGTAAATACACCAGCAGTTCTAAGTTATTCGTTGTGTTATAGGTTATAATTGCGTCAGTAATGGCTGGGGGTGTAACGTAAGAGTATGTTTATCACTTAAACTTACGTTACGTTACGTTACGTTACACACGACACACTGGATACATGACGTGATTGTAGTGACATGTGTCTGTGTGGCAGGAAACATGTGTAACAGCTGTTAAAACCGACACACACAACTGCCCTGGCTTACACCACTTGTAAGAAACTTGTGGTTATCCTGAAATAGAGCGAAACGTCGCACCGGAAGCATATTTTGCAACTTTAACTATAATATGTATAAACCCTAGCGACCTACGGTCAAATTATTAATGTTGATGGCCTATACAAATGTGTAAATATTTGCGGCCTATACAACTGCATAAACATTAGAGGAACATACTAATGTATAAACACTGCGACTTATGCAAATTCATACACGCTGTAATATATATAATTATACAAATATTTGTAACCAACACAAATGTATAAATATTAGAAGCCTATACAATCGTATAATATATATATATATATATATATATATATATATATATATATATATATATATATATATATATATATATATATATATATATATATATATATATATAAATAATGCCTACCTTTCTGCACTTTGAAGGTTAATAATGTTGAATTGTATTTTCTCCATCTGAAGCCTAGTTCCTGCGTCAAATTTTTTATATAAACATCGTGAGTGTGTGTTCAGCCTAGCGGACTTTTTTGGATTTTTTTTTTTCAATTTTGAGAGCGAATTTGGGTTTGATTATCTCACAGCCAGACGTGTTTAACTCGGAGAGTGCACATGAGCCGCGGTGCTGACGCTCACACCGACACGCGCGCACACACACGCTGGTGCACACTCACGCACCGCACGCACACGCACGCACCTCCTCACCCCGCGGTGGACCGGAGGTGACTGAACCGCTGCTCTGCTCTCCACCCAGGATGGCTTCCACCCATCGCCCAAAACTCGCGCCTAAACCTCCCGCCAAAATCTTCCCCCAGAACCTCCCGCCAAAATCTCCCGCCAGAACCTCCCGCTAAAATCTCCCGTCAAAATCTCCCGCCAGAACTGCCCGCCAAAACCTCGCGCCTTAATCTCCTTCCCAAATCCGAGAGCCATCATGGTACAGAATTCCGACTCTAACGTTTGCCTAACCAACTGGCATGACCTAGTTCCACTAGTGGGCCCCGCCCAACTGTGACACCATCTCCAACTCCTGCTTCTCGCATCTGTCTTCAGCATATAAGTCATGTCTCTGATTAGCCTAAGGAACTGACATCCTTCAATCACTGGGTTTATTTTGTACTTCCTCCCATATCCTTTGCAGACGGTGAAATATAAACCCAATGAAAAGTAAGGGCGCTATTAGTACACTAAGAAAAAACACAATAAATGTCTGGGGCCCAAGACTGTTCAACAGCCTACCGCCAGGTATAAGGGGAATTACCAATAGACCCCTGGCTTCATTCAAGAGGGAGCTGGACAGGCACTTAAAGTCGGTACCCGATCGGCCGGGCTGTGGTTCGTACGCTGGACTACATTCGGCCAGCAGTAACAGCCTGGTTGATCAGGCCCTGATCCACTGGGAGGCCTGGTCAAGGACTGGTCCGCGGGGGCGTTGACCCCCGGAACACCCTCCAGGAAGAACTCTCACACTCCAGTATGTTGTTATGGTAGTGTGCAGTTTTGTCACCCCCGCCAGTACTTTCCAAGTGTATATTATCAAGTATCTCTCCTCCGGTCCAGTGAGTGCATGCTTACCACTTAAAGGCGTTCACGGTAATGTAAATCCCTTATTGGTCTTATTCTGACCGTAAATAAACTTTGTATCTGTTCCAACTCTGATATCTCTCACGCCCAGCATGATGGTGTCAACACTGCACAATATATCTCTCACACCCAGCATGATGGTGTCAACACTGCACAATATATCTCTCACACCCAGCATGATGGTGTCAACACTGCACAATATATCTCTCACACCCAGCATGATGGTGTCAACACTGCACAATATATCTCTCACGCCCAGCATGATGGTGTCAACACTGCACAATATATCTCACACCCAGCATGATGGTGTCAACACTGCACAATATATCTCCCACACCCAGCATGATGGTGTCAACACTGCACAATATATCTCTCACGCCCAGCATGATGGTGTCAACACTGCACAATATATCTCTCACACCCAGCATGATGGTGTCAACACTGCACAATATATCTCTCACACCCAGCATGATGGTGTCAACACTGCACAATATATCTCTCACGCCCAGCATGATGGTGTCAACACTGCACAATATATCTCACACCCAGCATGATGGTGTCAACACTGCACAATATATCTCCCACACCCAGCATGATGGTGTCAACACTGCACAATATATCTCTCACACCTAGCATGATGGTGTCAACACTGCACAATATATCTCTCACGCCCAGCATGATGGTGTCAACACTGCACAATATATCTCTCACACCCAGCATGATGGTGTCAACACTGCACAATATATCTCTCACACCAAGCATGATGGTGTCAACACTGCACAATATATCTCTCACACCCAGCATGAGGGTGTCAACACTGCACAATATATCTCCCACACCCAGCATGATGGTGTCAACACTGCACAATATATCTCTCACACCAAGCATGATGGTGTCAACACTGCACAATATATCTCTCACACCAAGCATGATGGTGTCAACACTGCACAATATATCTCTCACACCCAGCATGATGGTGTCAACACTGCACAATATATCTCTCACACCCAGCATGATGGTGTCAACACTGCACAATATATCTCTCACACCTAGCATGATGGTGTCAACACTGCACAATATATCTCTCACACCTAGCATGAGGGTGTCAACACTGCACAATATTTCAAACGGCTATTTGAAAAGTGTCATCATAGACTCTATTTCCCTTGTTTTCAAAGTTCTCATTATCCACTCGGTCATCTTCCTAACTGTAGTGACACTTGCCTTTAGTGTGTTCTCTGATAGAAAGAACAGCAGGCATAATTACTCCCAGGTCTTTCACATTTTTCTTTCCTTCTATTTAATGATCCTCTTGATTCTTGTATATACTGTCTTTTTTGAGTTCTTAATTTTTTCCATGTATAAGCAACTGGAACTTATCACCATGGAACGTCATACTGTTCTCCACTGTCCACTGGAAAACCCTGCTTATATCTCCCTGCATTTTATCTGTGTCTTCTACCAAGGTGGTTTTCATGCTTAGTTATATACAAATAATACAAAACCGTGACGAGTGTTTTTATCTGTTTGTTACGAGACTAAGAAACAACAGAGGTTCCAGGACAGTGCCTTGGAGTACTGGGCTTTTTATCTCAATGATGCTGAATTTTGCTCTGTTTATTACTACTCTGTGTGTTCTATGTATTAGAAACCTGAAAATTCATCTGCTACCTTACCCTGTTAAGGTTCTGGTGTTGTGTACAAACATCCCATGATCTCACATGTCAAACGTCTTTGCAAATTCTTTGTATATGACATCCACGTTTTGGTTTTCTTCCAACGCCTCCGTAATTCTGTCATAATGGTTTAGCAGTTGTCACAAGGAAGATCTTCCAGTTTAAAAACCGTGTATTGTGCTGCTAAATAAAGTTTGTAATCTCATCACATTCCAAGATTTTTATAATGTTAGGGATACTAGTCTGTAACTTTTGGTTAATGCTCAACTACCTCCCTTATGCAAAGGAACTGTCTCTGTACACTTTAAGGTCTCTAGAATTTCCCCTACATCTAAGCTCCTCCTATA
This sequence comes from Cherax destructor, assembly GCA_009830355.1. Classification (NCBI taxonomy): domain Eukaryota; kingdom Metazoa; phylum Arthropoda; class Malacostraca; order Decapoda; family Parastacidae; genus Cherax; species Cherax destructor. The sequence continues at coordinate 34,730 of WNWK01017996.1, forward strand.
AAGAATACGTAGATTTTGTGCTAGTGGTACTGAATCTGGTCCATTTCTTTTCAAAATTCTGTGATATATATATATATATATATATATATATATATATATATATATATATATATATATATATATATATATATAGTTTATATATTGGTGGATAAAAGGTTGATGGGTAGGCTTCAGGATGTACATGTTTATAGAGGGGCAACGGATATATCAGATCATTATTTGGTTGTAGCTACAGTTAGAGTAAAAGGTAGATGGGACAAAAAGAAAATGGCAAGAGCAAGTAAGAGAGAGGTAAAAGTGTATAAACTAAGGGAGGAGAAAATTAGGGTGAGATATAAGCAACTATTGGCAGAAAGGTGGGCTAGTGCAAGTATGAGTAGTGGGGGGGTTGAAGAGAGTTGGGATAGTTTTAAAAATGCAGTATTAGAATGTGGGGCAGAAGTTTGTGGCTATAGGAGGGTGGGTGCAGGAGGAAAGAGGAGTGAGTGGTGGAACGAAGAAGTAAAGGGTGTGATAAAAGATAAAAAGGTAGATTATGAGAGGTTTTTACAAAACAGAAGTGTTAATAGAAGAGCAGAGTATATGGAGAGTAAAAGAAAGGTGAAGAGAGTGGTGAGAGAGTGCAAAAGAAGAGCAAATTTGTCAGTTAAAAACAGAGTAGGGGAGTTAGTAGATGGGGAGCTGGAGGTATTGGGTAGATGGCAGGAATATTTTGAGGAACTTTTAAATGTCGATGAAAAAGGAGGCGGTAATTTCATGTACTGGCCAGGAGGTACAACATCGTTTAGGAGTGAAGAAGAGAAGGATGTGAGTGTGGGGGAGGTGCGTGAGGCATTACGTAGAATGAAAGGGGTAAAGCAGCTGGAATTGATGGAATCATGACAGAAATGTTAAAAGCAGGGGGATATAGTGCTGGAGTGGTTGGTATTTTTGTTTAATAAATGTATGAAAGAGGGAAGGTACCTAGGGATTGGCAGAGAGCATGTATAGTTCCTTTATATAAAGGAAGGGGATAAAAGAGTGTAAAAATTATAGGGAATAAGTTTACTGAGTATACCAGGTAAAGTGTATGGCAGGGTTATTATTGAAAGAATTAGAGGTAAGACAGAGAGTAGGATTGCAGATGAGCAAGGAGGCTTTAGAGTGGGTAGGGGATGTGTAGATCAAGTGTTTACAGTGAAGCATATATGTGAACAGTATTTAGATAAGGTAGAGAAGTTTTCATTGCATTTATGGATTTAGAAAAGGTGTAGGAGAGAGGGAGATTACTTCCCAGTAAAAGTAGGTCTTAGACAGGGATGTGTAATGTCACCATGGTTGTTTAATATATTTATAGATGGGGTTGTAAAAGAAATAAATGCTAGGGTGTTGGGGAGAGGGGTGGGATTAAATTATGGGGAATTAAATGCGAAATGGGAGTTGACACAGTTACTTTTTGCCTGCCCTTGTCACCCTTCATCCCTGCCCCTGTCACCCTTCATCCCTGCTCCTGTCACCCTTCATCCCTGCCCCTGTCACCCTTCATCCCTGCCCCTGTCACCCTTCATACCTGCCCCTGTCACGCTTCCTCCCTGCCCCTGTCACCCTTCATACCTGCCCTTGTCACCCTTCATCACTGCCCCTGTCACCCTTCATCCCTGCCCCTGTCACCCTTCATACCTGCCTTTGTCACCCTTCATCCCTGCCCCTGTCACCCTTCATACCTGCCCTTGTCACCCTTCATCCCTTCCCTTGTCACCCTTCATACCTGCCCTTGTCACCCTTCATACCTGCCCTTGTCACCCTTCATCCCTTCCCTTGTCACCCTTCATCCCTGCCCCTGTCACCGTTCATCACTACCCCTGTCACCCTTCATACCTGCCCCTGTCACGCTTCATCCCTGCCCCTGTCACCCTTCATACCTGCCCTTGTCACACTTCATCACTGCCCCTGTCACCCTTCATCCCTGCCTCTGTCACCCTTCATACCTGCCTTTGTCACCCTTCATCCCTGCCCCTGTCACCCTTCATACCTGCCCTTGTCACCCTTCATCCCTTCCCTTGTCACCCTTCATACCTGCCCTTGTCACCCTTCATCCCTGCCCCTGTCACCGTTCATCACTACCCTTGTCACCCTTCATCCCTTCCCTTGTCACCACCCTTGTCACCCTAAATACCTGCCCTTGTCACCCTTCACCGGTGAACTGTTACTTCTTCTAGTTTATCTTTCCCACATTAAAAGAAATATTACAACGCAAGGAACACTTGACGTGTTCTTGATCAGTCACTCTGTGGTGTTCTTGATCAGTCACTCTGTGGTGTTCTTGATCAGTCACTCTGTGGTGTTCTTGATCAGTCACTCTGTGGTACCTGACTAGAGCACTTGACGTGTTCCTGATCAGTCACTCTTTGGTACCTGTCTGGGCTGGCTCAAGGTGCCACGCATGACGTACAGAGACCCACGATACTGCCCTAGTTATAAGTGATTCTTAACTGACGACTTCCCAACATCATCACTCAGGTCAGTCACTCATCTTTATCTCGTTATCGAGGAAGTCGATGAACTCTGATAAGTTTGGTCTCTGTGCTGGGTCAGGGTCGAGACCACGGGCTATCAGGTCTTTAGCCTTGTCGGGGTTCCTTGTGTACATGGGTAGTATTGAACTACACATCTGGAAGACAGAGTATGTATCCGAGGCAGGGGATGCTATAGCTTGATGGAAGAGCTCAGGCGCCCATTGACGGTGGCGCATTATACGACTTTCTTCCAGGTGACATTCAACAAGACTACGATGGTGACACCCATGAGACTTGAACCTGTGGTGGTTTTTAATCTCTCCAGCAGTAGTCATATGACCCGCATCAAACAACGTAAGTCTGACTTCGTTGTCTGATAATAACTCGAACCCCACATTATTATACTTGATGTCGTTATGCACTAAATTTAGCGCGTGTATCTGACACAGTATTATACTCAGTTGTCGTAGTGCTTTAAGCACTATTATAGGGGACGAGAAGAATGGTGGGTAACAGAGTCGATCAAAAGTGATATTACCATGTCTTGTCATTATTATGGAGGGAGGGTTATAGGTCAGTGCCACCACCTTAGGTAGTCCTGGTACTGACTTCAACTGTATCAGGTGCAGAACTTCTAGTAACATTTGTTTTAGTGTACTTCTTGCATTAAATAACTTGATACAAAGGGGTGGCTTGTTTGGAAAGCTTCGTGGATTCACAGAATAAACTTCCGAATAAGCTCCAGTCCCTAACAGATAAGACCCATATAAAAATTCACGCTTGAAATTCTTCACTATTCCCAGTTTTTCACACACCTTCATCATTATTTTAATTAAGTACTAGGACTCCTCAGGTTGTTTCCTTTTGAAATGCGCAACCAGGACGCGGAATATTGGTCTCACAATACACACGACAACAACGATCGTGCTACAAAACCACACTACTATACACAACACCAGGATAAAGATGTGAACATATGGTGAACAATGACCAGGAATCAGATAACTAATTATGGCACAAAATATACTCAGGCAAATGAAACACACACTTACTATGAGACGGGTAAAGGTCATTCTCGGGATGTAGGTATATGGTATTTTGTGGAAAGAGGTAAGAGAGTCCCAGCTGGAGGAAGACGCCCTAGTGATACTTCCTGATGTTCCTCCAGCAGTAGGTATACTTGGCTGGCATGATCGCTTCACTCCACACACACTCGACTTGATCATTGAGTGCCATATCTTTTCCCAGTAAAGGCCAACAAGGAATGTGAAGGAGGCACTCACAGCCAGACACCTGAGAAGGTGCAGGCCCCATCCTGGGTGAAGAAGAGCGTCCTGAGCGAGGAGCTCCTGCAGGTACGCCACCTCCTTCGTCTTCAACCACTTCGTCACAAAGGTCCCCACGACAGGAACCTTCTGGTAGAGGGAAGAATAACTCTGCAAGCCAAGACCTGGACGACTCTCAGGCAGTAGACGTCCTAGGACTGGTACTTGTTGCTGCAGGAGGAGGAGTACCTGGCTACCACCCTCACGTTGTGCCAGCTCCTCCTTCAGACGTCTAACGTCGTACTCCAACGACGCGGTGTCGTACTTAGTTTGTAGCCACAGATACACGACGCCACACACGACTAAACTAACGACAACAAAAATGTCACATTTATTCATTTTTGTTTATTCAAATTACTATAATTTTTGAACTCTTGAACTTAGAGTGTAAAATAAACTTCGAGTTCAACACAAAACAGAGTTGGCGAATTTGATGATGTACTCTCCAACACTGATCCTTCACTCTCTCCAACACTGATCCTTCGCTCTCTCCAACACTGATCCTTCACTCTCTCCAACACTGATCCTTCACTCTCTCCAACACTGATCCTTCACTCTCTCCAACACTGATCCTTCACTCTCTCCAACACTGATCCTTCACTCTCTCCAACACTGATCCTTCACTCTCTCCAACACTGATCCTTCGCTCTCTCCAACACTGATCCTTCGCTCTCTCCAACACTGATCCTTCACTCTCTCCAACACTGATCCTTCACTCTCTCCAACACTGATCCTTCACTCTCTCCAACACTGATCATTCACTTTCTCCAACACTGATTCTTCACTCTCTCCAACACTGATCCTTCACTCTCTCCAACACTGATCCTTCACTCTCTCCAACACTGATCATTCACTCTCTCCAACACTGATCCTTCACTCTCTCCAACACTGATCATTCACTCTCTCCAACACTGATCCTTCACTCTCTCCAACACTGATCCTTCACTCTCTCCAACACTGATCCTTCACTCTCTCCAACACTGATCCTTAACTCTCTCCATCACTGATCCTTCGCTCTCTCCAACACTGATCCTTCACTCTCTCCAACACTGATCCTTCACTCTCTCCATCACTGATCTTTCACTCTCTCCAACACTGATCATTCACTCTCTCCAACACTGATCCTTCACTCTCTCCAACACTGATCCTTCACTCTCTCCAACACTGATCCTTCACTCTCTCCAACACTGATCCTTCACTCTCCCCAACACTGATCCTTCACTCTCTCCAACACTGATCCTTCACTCTCTCCAACACTGATCATTCACTCTCTCCAACACTGATCCTTCACTCTCTCCAACACTGATCCTTCACTCTCTCCAACACTGATCCTTCACTCTCTCCAACACTGATCCTTCACTCTCTCCAACACTGATCCTTCACTCTCCCCAACACTGATCATGTGACTTCAGTAACTGTGAACAATTATGTAAATGTATTTTTGTAAGAGCTTTGTAAGTGTATTTTTTGGGGGAACTGAAACGACTAATCTAATTTACATTTGTCCTTATGGGAAGAAATTCGTTCAGTAATGGCACTCAAACAGCATTCTGGAATGAATTTACAACGAAAACCGAGGGTCCACTCTATATATATATGAGTATATGAAAAAAGCTATACTGTTCCATGGTTTAATTGAATTTCGTTTTAACTGTAGTTTAAATTTTATTAATCGTTTTATTTTCAATAAAATCCTGGTGTTGTACTGACGTCATGGTGTGACGTACTGGCGTCATGGTGTGACGTACTGGCGTCATGGTGTGACGTACTGGCGTCATGGTGTGACGTACTGACGTCATGGTGTGACGTACTGGCGTCATGGTGTGACGTACTGGCGTCATGGTGTGACGTACTGGCGTCATGGTGTGACGTACTGGCGTCATGGTGTGACGTACTGGCGTCATGGTGTGACGTACTTGCGTCATGGTGTGACGTACTGACGTCATGGTGTGACGTACTGGAGTCATGGTGTGACGTACTGGCGTCAAAAACGAAGTCATTTAAAACCACTTCATCAGCGTCTCTTAATGTTCTTCCTGCGCTGTTATAACTTGATTAAGGGTGACAAGTTATCTAAGAAGTAGATGTGGTAGATAATGTGGGTAGATCTGGTAGATAATGCGGGTAGATCTGGTAGATAATGCGGGTAGATCTGGTTGATAATGTGGGGTAGATCTGGTTGATAATGTGGGTAGACCTGGTTGATAATGTGGGTAGACCTGGTTGATAATGTGGGGTAGACCTGGTTTATAATGTCGGGTAGACCTGGTTTATAATGTGGGGTAGACCTGCTTGATAATGTGGGGTAGATCTGGTTGATAATGTGGGTAGATCTGGTTGATAATGTGGGTAGACCTGGTAGATAATGTGGGTAGACCTGGTTGATAATGTGGGTAGACCTGGTTGATAATGTGGGGTAGACCTGGTTTATAAGTGGGGTAGACCTGCTTGATAATGTGGGGTAGACCTGCTTGATAATGTGGGGTAGATCTGGTTGATAATGTGGGTAGACCTGGTGATAATGTGGGTAGACCTGGTTT
>WNWK01017997.1:0-34859 GCA_009830355.1 Cherax destructor
CCCCTATAATTTTAAATCTTTTTGTCACCCTTCCTTTATATAAAGGAACTATACACGCTCTCTGCCAACCTTGGGTCCCTTTCCCCCTTCATACATTTATTAAACCGTAATGAACATTCACACTTATTCTTGTGCCTACTACATACATAGAACTCTACACTAAATATAAACCCCCCCTCAAAATTCTCCTCACCAACAACAGGACCCATGACCATAACACAAGACATAGATCACTTTTTAAATACCCCGAGTCCATATTACCATGTGTAAAAACTCTATTCACATAAAGGGCCCCAAAATTTTAAATTCATTACCAGAAAATATTAAAACAACCTGGCCTGAACATCAATTTAAGACTCTTCTCAAAAACCACCTACTCACCCTAAACTAAATACTCATACTGTAAACTACTTTCAACAATGCTCAGTGTTATTTATCCATAATATAATTGCAATATTTACAAAACACTTTGTCAAAATGTAAAATCCTCAGATTGTAATTTGAGTAAACTTATTATCTGCTATAAACATAAGCTATGTTTAATTATAACAAAATTATCAATTTCTCTAGTATTAAGTAGTCTATGAGTCGTGATTAAGTCTGCCCATAATGCCATGGCATGATAGTGGCTCTCTTTGCACTTCAATTCTATATTGTAATTACAAAATCTCGATGTAAACTTGCAATGAAATAAAAGTATTATATTATATTATATATTATATTAAAATACAAACCACTCCAACACAATATCTCCCCCTGCTTTTAACATTTCTGTCATGATCCCGTCAGTTCCTGCTGCTTTACCCCCTTTCATTCTGCGTAATGCCTCTTGCACCTCCCCCACACTCACATCATGCTCTTCCTCACTCCTAAAAGATGTTATACCTCCCTGACCAGTGCATGAAATTACCACCTCCCTTTCTTCATCAAGATATAAAAGTTCCTCAAAATATTCCCGCCATCTACCCAATACCTCCAGCTCCCCATCTACTAACTCCCCTACTCTGTTTTTAACTGACAAATCTGTTCGTTCCCTAGGCTTTCTTAACTTGTTTATCTCACTCCAAAACTTTTTCTTAGTTTCCACAAAATTTCTTGACAGTGCCTCTCCCACTCTTTCATCTGCTCTCCTTTTGCACTCTCTTACCACTCTCTTCACCTTTCTTTTACTTTCCATATACTCTGCTCTTCTTACAACACTTCTGTTTTGTTAAAACCTCTCATAAGCTACCTTTTTCTCTTTTATCACACCCTTTACTTCATCATTCCACCACTCACTCCTCTTTCCTACTGCACCCACCCTCCTATAGCCAGAAACTTCTGCCCCACATTCTAATACTACATTTTTAAAACAATCCCAATCCTCTTCAACCCCCCCACTATTCATATTTGCATTTACCCACCTTTCTGCCAAAAGTTGCTTATATCTCACCCTAACTTTCTCCTCCTTTAGTTTATACACTTTCACCTCTCTCTTACTTGCTGTTGCCATTTTCCTTATGTCCCATCTACCTCTTACTCTAACTGTAGCTACAACTAAATATTGCTCCGATATATCCGTTGCCCCTCTATAAACGTGTACATCCTGAAGCCTACCCATCAACCTTTTATCCACCAATACATAATCTAACAAACTACTTTCATTCCGTGCTATATCATACTTTTTTTTTTTCAACAAGTCGGCCATCTCCCACCGAGGCAGGGTGACCCAAAAAGAAAGAAAATCCCCAAAAAGAAAATACTTTCATCATTATTCAACACTTTCACCACACTCATACATAATCACTGTCTTTGCAGAGGCGCTCAGATATGACAGCTGAGAATTAGTCCCTCCCAGCTGTCACTATCCCAGACTCCTCCTTTAAGGTGCAGGCATTGTACTTCCCATTTCCAGGACTCAAGTCCAACTAAATCAATTAACTGGTTTCCCTGAATCCCTTCACAAAATGTTACCCTGCTCACACTCCAACAGATCGTCATGTCCCAAAAACCATTCGTCTCCATTCACTCATATCTAACACGCTCACATATGCTTGCTGGAAGTCCAAGCCCCTCGCCCACAAAACCTCCTTTACCCCCTCCCTCCAACCTTTTCTAGGACGACCCTACCCTGCCTTCCTTCCCTACAGATTTATACGCTCTCCAAGTCATTCTACTTTGATCCATTTTCTCTAAATGACCAAACCACCTCAACAACCCCTCTTCAGCCCTCTGACAAATACTTTTAGTAACTCCACACCTTCTCCTAATTTCCACATTCCGAATTTTCTGCATAATATTTACACCACACATTGCCCTTAGACAGGACATCTCCACTGCCTCCAGCCTCCTCCTCGCTGCAGCATTTGCAACCCATGCTTCACACCCATATAAGAGTGTTGGTACCACTATACTTTTGTACATTCCCTTCTTTGCCTTCATGGATAACGTTTTTTGTCTCCACAAATACCTCAACGCACCACTCACCTTTTTTCCTTCATCAATTCTATGGTTAACCTCATCCTTCATAAACCCATCCACTGACACGTCAACTCCCAAATATCTGAAAACATTTACTTCTTCCATAATCCCTCTCTCTAATGTGATATCCAATTTTTCTTTATTTAAATCGTTTGATACCCTCATCACCTTACTCTTATCTATGTTCACTTTCAACTTTCTACCTTTACACACTCTCCCAAACTCGTCCACTAACCTTTGCAACTTTTCTTTAGAATCTCCCATAAGCACAGTATCATCAGCAAAGAGTAACTGTGTCAACTCCCATTTTGCATTTAATTCCCCATAATTTAATCCCACCCCTCTCCCCAACACCCTAGCATTTATTTCTTTTACAACCCCATCTATAAATATATTAAACAACCATGGTAACATTACACAACCCTGTCTAAGACCTACTTTTACCGGGAAGTAATCTCCCTCTCTCCTACAAACCCTAACCTGAGCCTCACTATCCTCATAAAAACTCTTTACCGCCTTCAGTAACTTACTACCTATTCCATACACTTGCAACATTTGCCACATTGCTCCCCTATCCACTCTATCATATGCCTTTTCTAAATCCATAAATGCAATGAAAACTTCTCTACCTTTATCTAAATACTGTTCACATATATGCTTCACTGTAAACACTTGATCTACACATCCCCTACCCACTCTAAAGTATCCTTGCTCATCTGCAATCCTACTCTCTGTCTTACCTCTAATTCTTTCAATAATAACCCTGCCGTACACTTTACCTGGTATACTCAGTAAACTTATTCCCCTATAATTTTTACACTCTCTTTTATCCCTAGGTACCTTCCCCTCTTTCATACATTTATTAAACAAAAATACCAACCACTCCAGCACTATATCCCCCCCTGCTTTTAACATTTCTGTCATGATCCTGTCAGTTCCAGCTGCTTTACCCCCGTTCATTCTACATAATGCCTCACGCACATCCCCCACACTATTATCCTGCTCTTCTTCACTCCTAAACGATGTTGTACCTCCCTTGCCAGTACATGAAATTTCCGCCTCCCTTTTTTCATCGACATTTAAAAGTTCCTCAAAATATTCCCGCCATCTACCCAATACCTCCAGCTCCCCATCTACTAACTCCCCTACTCTGTTTTTAACTGACAAATCCATTCGTTCCCTAGGCTTTCTTACCTTGTTTATCTCACTTCAAAATTTTTTCTTGTTTTCAGCAAAATTTCTTGACAGAGCCTCTCCCATTCTTTCATCCGCTCTTCTTTTGCACTCTCTCACCACTCTCTTCACCTTTCTTTTACTCTCCATATACTCTGCTCTTCTATTAACACTTCTGTTTTGTAAAAACCTCTCATAAGCTACCTTTTTCTCTTTTATCACACCCTTTACTTCTTCATTCCACCACTCACTCCTCTTTCTTCCTGCACCCACCCTCCTATAGCCACAAACTTCTGCCCCACATTCTAATACTGCATTTTTAAAACTATCCCAACTCTCTTCAACCCCCCCACTACTCATACTTGCACTAGCCCACCTTTCTGCCAATTGTTGCCTATATCTCACCCTAACCTCCTCTTTCTTTAGTTTATACACTTTTACCTCTCTCTTACTTGCTGCTGCCATTTTCTTTTTGTCCCCTCTACCTTTTACTCTAACTGTAGCTACAACCAAATAATGATCCGATATATCCGTTGCCCCTCTATAAACATGTACATCCTGAAGCCTACCCATCAACCTTTTATCCACCAATACATAATCCAACAAACTACTTTCGTTACTTGCTATATCATACCTTGTATATTTATTTATCCTCTTTTTCATAAAATATGTATTACTTATTACCAAACCTCTTTCTACACATAGCTCAATTAATGGTTCCCCATTTACATTTATCCCTGGCACCCCAAATTTACCTACTACTCCCTCCACAACATTTTTACCCACTTTAGCATTAAGATCCCCAACCACAATTACTCTCTCACTTGGTTCAAAACTCCCCACACACTCACTCAACATTTCCCAAAATCTCTCTCTCTCCTCTACATTTCTCTCTTCTCCAGGTGCATAAACACTTACTATAACCCACTTTTCACATCCAACCTTTATTTTACTCCACATAATCCTTGAATTTATACATTTATATTCCCTCTTTACCTGTCATAACTGATTATTCAACATTATTGCCACTCCTTCTTTAGCTCTAACTCTATTTGAAACCCCTGACCTAATCCCATTTATTTCTCCCCACTGAAACTCTCCTACCCCCTTTACCCCCTTCAACGTTGTCTCACTTATAGCCAGGACAGCCAGCTTCTTTTCATTCATGACATCTACAATCATCTTTCTTATCATTCACACAACATCCACGCACATTCAAACATCCCACTTTGATACAGGAAAAGGGGTTACTAGCCCATTGTTCCCGGCATTTTAGTTGACTTTTACAACACGCATGGCTTACGGAGGAAAGATTCTTATTCCACTTCCCCATATATCATACCTTGTATACTTATTTATCTTCTTTTTCATAAAATATGTATTACTTATTACCAAACCTCTTTCTACACATAGCTCAATTAAAGGCTCCCCATTTTCATTTACCCCTGACACCCCAAATTTACCTAGTACTCCCTCTACAACATTTTTACCCACTTTAGCAGACTTACTTATGTTACTATTTATTCGCTCATCTATGTCTTTATGTGTAACAACAAAGGCCCCTGTGGAACACTGCTTGTGAGGCATCACCACTCTGTATTCTTCCCATTTATGCAAACTCTCTGTTGCCTATCTGTTAACCACGCCTCCATCAAATTACGTCTTTCAAGGTGGTTTCAAATAGCTTTGGCAATTATTGATTCTATCAATTTTCCCACAATGGGGGTTAGGCTAATTGGTCTATAATTTGAATCTAACGACCTGTCTCCTGCTTTGTAGATAGGTATCGCATTTACTTTTTTCCACTTATCCAGCAATATACCAGTTTGTAGTGATCTGATGAAGGACTAGCTAATGGTTTGCTAAGTTCTTTCTTACATTCCTTTATAACCTTTGAGAACAGTTCATTGGGCTCGGTGATTTGTTTGGTTTTAATCTATCTGTGCCTGCTTAGCATGGGCCAGTAGGCCTGCTGCAGTGCTCCTTTCTTATGTACTTCTTAGTACTACTGTGTCACCTTTTTTTTTTTGCACCCCAGGAATATGCAGTCTGTTCATCCACGACTTTCCTGCATGCTTTCCATCAGTGTGTTGTTGGCCTCTGTTTGGTTTGTGAGAGGAGACTTCCTGTTCCTGAGGCAGTGCTGTGAGGAACACTTCAGTGTAGCTGCTATTATTCTTGATTCCTAGCTAGTCTTACCAGTCATAATTATGAAATTGGAATAAAATTGATAAACTATATGTTTTGTCTTCAGTAAGAAATTGGCATCTCATTATTTATGAATTTATTGTCTAAAAGAATTGAGCTTTTTTCTGATGGAAGGTGCAGATTTATGCTACTCATATTTATTCTTGTACTGGTATATAAACAAGTTACCTTTCAAATGTTGGTACTCTGCAGCACATTTTAATTAATGATTGGTATCATGCAGAATTTGAGGCGCTGCGTCGGCTAGACATAAGCGATCCAGAGGCACATATTAAGCGGCACTACAAGAATGAAGATTTGACCTTTGTGGGTGATGTGTGTGTGGGGCCAAATCTCATTGACCAGATTGATGCTGCTATTGATGATGCATTGATGTCTGGGGGCTGGGTAGATATCTATGTAAGTACAGGCATGTTAATTTCATATTTTCTTATTACAGTTCAGTGCAATGCTTATGTTTGTAGATGTGAAAATATAGGACATTGATAAAAACAAGAGACATACGTAGCAGAAGAAGCCTTTATCAGGATAGTGTTTAGCTCTAATGAGAGCGTTTACGTGAAGACTTGTAGTGCTATGTGTGACTTTGTCTCATGTCTTCCACCAGCATGCCCTTCAACCATAAGATGTTAAAGTCTAAGTGTGAATCATTTTATACATTTTTAATCAGAAGACATTAGAAAAATATTATCCCATGTAGCAGTACCATGTACCTATTATTCTTTTATTAACTTAAATATTTTTGTGTTAATACAATGTTTGAATATTTAACAAATTTTCAAAGAATACTATAAGTTAACCTTATAAATTTCTATATGATTGCTTCTCTTTCCTTGAGGTAACTGAGTGTAACTGTAAGATGAAGAATAATATATTTTTTTGTGATGAAGCTCTGATGAACTGCCAGGAACACAGCACATGAAAAGTTGTGGGAACTGAAACTCGTTGGAGTTACTTTGGAAAAGTAGTGGTAGAGGTAGTAATAGTAGTGGTAGTGGAGTCAGTCAGAGACTAAGAAAGAGGAGCACTGTAAGGGAGCTAGGGACTCACAAAAGGTAGGAACAAGAACACAGAGGGGAAAAAAATAATAATAATGGACCAGATACCCAAGGCAGAAGAAAGAAAACCCAAAGGAGAAAGAGGAAAGTGGAAAGGGGAAGAGGGAGAAGGGGGATAAAGGAATCAGGTTAAGTCATGGGTGTTCTGAAGTCTGGAGCATTTTACAATGTAATGGAAAAGGAAGGCATCTACAGAGACAAAGCCAGGACTAAGATTCATGCAAGGAAAGTTGTGTATAAGGGAGTATTCAACTAGACAGCGACTGTGAAAGTTAGACGTAGGGTAGACAGTTTTAGCAGAAGACCAGTCAATAGGATGACTGTGATCTCTGACATGACAGAAAAGAGCATTGTTGAATCCTCTTTTATACACAACTTTCTTTGTATGAATCTTGGTCCTGGCTTTGTCTCTGTAGATGCCTTCCTTTCCCATTAAATTGTAAAATGCTCCAGACTTCATAACACCTGTGACTTAACCTGATTCAATTTTACCCTTCTCCCTCTTTCCCTTTCCTCTTTCTCCTTTGGGTTTTCTTTCTTCTGCCTTGGGTATTTGGTTCATTATTATTATTTTTTTCCCTCTTTGTTCTTGTTCCTACCCTTTGTGGGCCCCTAGCTTCCTTGCAGTGCTCCTCTTTCTTAGTCTCTGACTGATTCCACTGCTACAGGTCGGCCATCACTAATCCGTCATCACTGGGACCTGTAGTGTGCTGGATTACAGAGTGGTTAGGTTAGAATACACTTATATTTTGGCCTTTGATTAGTTTATCTGCTATGTAAACATTCATTATTTCATGTTCACTTATAAAACTATGTTGCTCTAGACCTTTTAGCAGTTCACCTGTCAACTGAATTAACCTATCAATAGAGACTCTTTCTGCTACATCTTCCTCATTTTCATCACTGCTTTCTCCTCCACTGGCTAGTTTCTGTAGATTTACAACCATCTGCACAATTTCTGAGTCAGTATAACAATGAAATTTGAGTCAGTACAGTGGACCCCCGAATATCGTAATTAATCCGTTCCAGGAGCTATTACTTAACACGAAGTTTACGAAATTCGAAACCTTATTTCCCATAAGAAATAATGTAAATACAATTAATCCGTTCCACAAAAAAATATTCACATACAAAATAATTAAAAACAATATATATACAGTGGTACCCCGACACGATATTTTTTCATTCCAGAATGCTGTTCAAGTGCTATTACCAAACGAATTTATCTCCATAAGAAATGATGTAAAATAGACTAGACCTTTTAGACCCCCAAAATTACACTTACAAAAGCATTTAAAAAAATCAACTTACATAAAAGGGTGTGTTTGGGGACCATCGTAAGTCGGGGTACCACTGTATATATATCCTAGGTAGTAGGTTGGTAGACAGCAACCGCCCAGGGAGGTACTACCGTCCTGCCAAGTGAGTGTAAAACGAAAGCCTGTAATTGTTTTACATGATGGTAGGATTGCTGGTGTCTTTTTTCTGTCTCATAAACATGCAAGATTTCAGGTACATCTTGCTACTTCTACTTACACTTAGGTCACACTACACATTCATGTACAAGCATATATATACACACCCCTCTGGGTTTTCTTCTATTTTCTTACTAGTTCTTGTTCTTATTTCCTCTTATCTCCATGGGGAAGTGGAACAGAATTCTTCCTCCGTAAGCCATGCGTGTCGTAAGAGGCGACTAAAATGCCGGGAGCAAGGGGCTAGTAACCCCTTCTCCTGTATATATTACTAAATGTAAAAGGAGAAACTTTCGTTTTTCCTTTTGGGCCACCCCGCTTCGGTGGGAAACGGTCGACGTGTTGAAAGAAGAAGAAAGATATATATATATATATACATTTACTTACCTTTATTGAAGAGTTGCAGGCATCTGGAAGATAGGGTAATGAGGTAATGAGTAATGAAGGTCCTCTTGGGCATTTTCTTCCAAAACAGGCCTGTTTCATCACAATTAAACACTTGTTGGGGAGGAATTCTTCAGCCTCTACGAAGGGGAATCCCCACTCCCTGCTACACTCCCTACATGAATGCTACACTCACTGCATGCCTGCTAAACTCCCTGCATGAATGCTAAACTCCCAGCATCAATGCTAAACTCCCTGCATCAATGCTAAACTCCCTGCATGAATGCTTAACTCCCTGCATGAATGCTAAACTTTCTGCATGAATGCTACACTCCCTGCATGCCTGCTAAACTCCCTGCATGCCTGCTAAACTCCCTGCATGAATGCTAAACTCCCTGCATGAATGCTAAACTCCCTGCATGAATGCTAAACTCTCTGCATGAATGCTAAACTCCCTGCATGAATGCTAAACTCCCTGCATGAATGCTAAACTCCCTGCATGAATGCTAAACTCCCTGCATGAATGCTAAACTCCCTGCATGAATGCTAAACTCCCTGCATGAATGTTAAACTCCCTGCATGAATGCTAAACTCCCTGCATGAATGCTACACTCCCTGCATGCCTGCTAAACTCCCTGCATGAATGCTAAACTCCCTGCATGAATGCTAAACTCCCTGCATGAATGCTAAACTCCCTGCATGAATGCTAAGCTCCCTGCATGAATGCTACACTCCCTGCATGAATGCTACACTCCCCGCATGCCTGCTAAACTCCCTGTATGAATGCTACACTCCCTGCATGAATGCTAAACTCCCTGCATGAATGCTAAACTCCCTGCATGAATGCTAAACTCCCTGCATGAAAGCTACACTCCCTGCATGCCTGCTAAACTCCCTGCATGCCTGCTAAACTCCCTGCATGCCTGCTAAACTCCCTGTATGCCTGCTAAACTCCCTGCATGCCTGCTAAACTCCCTGCATGCCTGCTAAACTCCCTGCATACCTGCTACACTCCCTGCATGAATGCTACACTCCCTGCATGAATGCTACACTCCCTGCATGAATGCTAAACTCCCTGCATAAATGCTAAAGTTCCTGCATGAATGCTAAACTCCCTGCATGAATGCTACACTCCCTGCATGCCTGCTAAACTTCCTGCATGCCTGCTAAACTCCCTGCATGAATGCTACACTCCCTGCATGAATGCTACCACAGGGGTGCCACTAGGAAGCTTCTTTGGACCCATGGTGACTTATTTCACAGTGACAATCACTAAACCACCAAAAAAGACACCAAATGTATTGTGAATGTTTGAAAGAGTACGCTGGGTAATGTTCTTTCAATGGTAAACAATGCTTCACTGGCGGGCGTCCTGCGCAGACGCGGAGCAGGCGGACAGGTCTAATACGTTACGAAACACGAGCCAGTTTACGATTCTCGAAATCGAAAAAAGCTTACGAAACATGATTTTTACGAAATAAGAACCTTACGAAACTTGGGGGTCCGCTGTATAATGATTTGAGTCAGAATAATGATGAAATTTGAAATTATGCTAGCTGAAATTAGTGCCGGATTACTGATGAAACCGGATAACTGACTGCTGGATTAGCGATTGCTGACCTGTACTACTACTATTTCTACCACTACTTTTCTTCCTTTCCTACTACCTCTCTTGTCCCGTCCCTTTTCTGTTGGCCTATATATACTCCCTCCTTCTCTCCTATTTGTTAGTGTGACTTTGTAAATGGTCCAAGTTGGACCGAAACGTCATCGTAAGCTCCTCTCCTATGTGCTGGTTATTTGTGTATTGATCTCATTATTATTCTTCTTTCAACTAACCGGCTGTATCCCACCGAGGCAGGGTGGCCCCAAAAGAAAAACGAAAGTTTCTCAAAACGAAAGTTTCGTCAATAATTCGTTCCAGAATGCTGTTCAAGTGCCGTTACCGAACTAATTTGTTCCATAAGGACGAATGTAAATTAGATTAGTCCATTTCAGGCCCCCAAAAATACACTTACAAAAGCACTTACAAAAATGCACTTACATAATTGTTCGAGTTGGGAGCTGTACGAAATTTAGTAATATGTACAGGAGAAGGGGTTACTAGCCCCTTGCTCCCGGCATTTTAGTAGCCTCTTACGACACGCATGGCTTATGGAGGAAGAATTCTGTTCCACTTCCCCATGGAGATAAGAGGAAATAAGAACAAGAACTAGTAAGAAAATAGAAAAAAAAAACATAGGGGTGTGTATATGTATATGCTTGTACATGAATGTGTAGTGTGACCTAAGTGTAAGTAGAAGTAACAAGACATACCTGAAATCTTGCATGTTTATGAGACAGAAAAAAGACACCAGCAATCCTACCATCATGTAAAACAATTACAGGCTTTCGTTTTACACTCACTTGGCAGGACGGTAGTACCTCCCTGGGCGGTTGCTGTCTACCAACCTACTACCTAAAACCAGCAATCCTATCATCATGTAAAACAATTACAGGCTTTCGTTTTGCACTCACTTGGCAGGACGGTAGTACCTCCCTGGGTGGTTGCTGTCTACCAGCCTACTACTTAACTGACACTAACAAAACATAATTTTAAAGCTTTGTTTTATTTAAACACTATATATAAATACTTTACACATAAGTAGAAAGTTATTTCACCATATATTTCTAAAATAAATTACCATTTTCAGTTTTATGAGTTTTATTTTAGTCTTATTAAAACATACATTGATTGTTTATTTGACAGCCATTGTTGCCTACGGTATTCAGCCCAGAGGAGGGGAATCAACTGGTTGATGTTGCCCTAAAACGCCGCCAGGATAAGAAATCCACAGCAACTTCAAGAGTATTCTGTGACACAGTTGTTATAAGTGACCAACTCCTGATGAAACTGTCTAACCATCTACAAGAGTTCATGCCAAAGAAAGCCAAAGAAGCCGTGGAGAAGGGCGCCTTCAAACAGCAGGTGGGGAAAGAAAGTTTGAGAGTGTTATTGGTAAGTCCTCATCATAGGTCTTAACAGATCTTGCGAGGCTACACCATCTAGTATATGATGGTAATGAAAATGGTATTTTGGACAATAGAGCTTCTCCTCACTTAATGATGGGGTTCCGTTCCTAAGAGTAGGTCGGTAAGCGAGTTAGTTGTTAAGTGAGGAGCATACTATACTTGTAGTGGGTTTGTGTCAACCATCTTTAGATATTTTTTTAATGTCATCTTTGCACCATTTATAACATTTCTGGTATATTTTTAAATGTTTAAACAGTAGTTTACTGTATACTGTAATAAACAGAATAGGGGAAATCAGCTTTTATATACATTATTTAGGTTTGCATACTGGTTGGAGAGCTGGTTGTAAGTCTGAGTGGTCAGTAAACGAGTATGTTGCTAAGTGAGGAGAGGCTGTATTTGAAATATTATGCTCCAGCGTTCAGATAAAAATGACTTTGTTTGCAGGATGATTGTAGATGTAGAGGCATGAAGATGACAGTTATGGATGTAACGACACAATATGCAGAGTAATACTGGGGATATTTTTTATACACGTTTTATAATCATGAAGAATGAGGTGAAACTATCAGGCTGACATGACATTGGAGCACTGTGCTCTGCCTAATACTCCATTATTTAGATTTGTAATGTTATTGAATTACGGGCTGGGTGTTTTCCATGTAAGATTATGTGTAAGAAGGGTTTGTCAAGGCAGAAGTCACACTATGTGGAGAACTGGTTAGATAAGTACACTTTTCTACATGAAACAAACATAAGACAATTGCTACTTATCTTTTAACAGCACAATTTCCAGCAGTCTTTCTCTGGAAATCCCTTCGGGGTGCCATCTCAGTATCCACAGTGGCTGTTGATTAACAAGTGTTAGAAAAACATTTTGCCTCAAAGGATTCGAACCCCAAAGGGTTCAAACCCCACCCGTAATATGGTTTGTTTGCAATCCTGTCATTACGATTTTGTGAGTCATAGTGATACTCACTTGGTTTTGGGTGAATCACCCACGTGTCACAGGATCTATTGGTAACTCCAGTCAAATCTCACCTCTACCTATTACCTGCTGCTAACGTAATTAAATGTGGGTATGGCTGGACTTACCTGGGTATTGTAACTGACCCAATTTCCCCTAGTTTGTTGTAGGGGAGGTGTGACCCCGATAATGTCTTGAGTAGGCTGCTACAGATGCGTAGTTATATTGTCCTCACTCGTTGATAGGGAGTCAATTTGGTCTTACTGTTATGCGATAGGGTGATATCTAGTCCCTTTGTTCGTAACACCTGAATGCATACCGCGACATAAACTTTACATTTTATCGAGATTATACTGCAGATACAGTAGAACGTCATTTAGCACGATAGTTACGTTCCTGAAAAAGTCGTGTTAGATAATTTCGTGTTAAATAATAAAAAGAACTAATGGGAAAAATAGGGTTACATTCCTGGGAGTCCCCAAAAAGCCAAACAAGTTTTTTTTTAGACCAACAGATCTTACAAAAATAAAAGTGAATATGTAATTGTAGTTCATTATCGTGATATATTATGTTGTTTTTACTGCTTAAGACTACAAATGTAATAGAAATAATAGTATTTACCTTAAATTGTGGGTGCTGGTGTTTGTGGATGATTGTGAAGAGAGTGGAGAGTTATACTGGGCTGAGGTGGATAGTAGAAGTTCTTGAACTGAAGTCGATGGTTGAACTGAGTGTCTAACTTTAAGTCAGTCAAGTCAGTCAGTAAGTCAGTCAGTCAGTCATTAAGTCAGTCAAGCCATTCAGTAAGTCAGTCAAGCCATTCAGTAAGTCAGTCAAGCCATTCAGTAAGTCAGTCAAGCCATTCAGTAAGTCAGTCAAGCCATTCAGTAAGTCAGTCAAGCCATTCAGTAAGTCAGTCAAGTCATTCAGTAAGTCAGTCAAGTCATTCAGTAAGTCAGTCAAGTCATTCAGTAAGTCAGTCAAGTCATTCAGTAAGTCAGTCAAGTCATTCAGTAAGTCAGTCAAGTCATTCAGTAAGTCAGTCAAGTCATTCAGTAAGTCAGTCAAGTCATTCAGTAAGTCAGTCAAGTCATTCAGTAAGTCAGTCAGTCAAGTCATTCAGTCAGTCAAGTTAGTCAGTCAGTCAGTCACACAAACTTATGTTTACATCTTTTTATGTGTACAAAGTAGCACTTCATGTTCCGCACTTTTTTACCACAGGGGTGCCACTAGGAAGCTTCTTTGGACCCATGGTGACTTATATTTCAGTGACAATCAATAAACACAATAAAATTATTGTGAAATGTTTGAATGAGCTCGCTGGGTAATGTTCACTTAAGGATAAACAAAGCTAGACTGGCTCACGATGTCTGCGCGGGGAGGCGCGCAAGTGCAGGCAGGCGGACAGGTCTGGTACGTGGGCCGATAGTCGGGGAAACGGCCGATTGTCGGGGAAAAATTGGGCCAAAAAAACTGACCGAAACTCGAGGCGGCCGATACTCAGACTGGTCATGGTTGTTTAATATATTTATAGATGGGGTTGTAAAAGAAGTAAATCCTTGGGTGTTGGGGAGAGGAGTGGGATTAAATTATGGGGAATTAAATGCAAAATGGGAGTTGACACAGTTACTTTTTGCTGATGATACTGTGCTTATGGGAGATTCTAAAGAAAAGTTGCAAAGGTTAGTGGATGAGTTTGGGAGGGTGTGTAAAGGTAGAAAGTTGAAAAATTGGATATCACATTGGAGAGAGGGATTATGGAAGAAGTAAATGTTTTCAGATATTTTTTTGGGAGTTGACGTGTCAGCGGATGGGTTTATGAAGGATGAGGTTAACCATAGAATTGATGAAGGAAAAAAGGTGAGTGGTGCGTTGAGGTATCTGTGGAGACAAAAAACGTTATCCATGGAGGCAATGAAGGGAATGTACGAAAGTCTAGTGGTACCAACACTCTTATATGGGTGTGAAGCATGGGTTGCAAATGCTGCAGTGAGAAGGAGGCTGGAGGCTTTGGAGATGTCCTGTCTAAGGACAATGTGTGGTGTAAATATTATGCAGAAAATTCGGAATGTGGAAATTAGGAGGTATGGAGTTACTAAAAGTATTTGTCAGAGGGCTGAAGAGGGGTTGTTGAGGTGGTTTGGTCATTTAGAGAGAATGGATCAAAGTAGAATGACTTGGAGAGCGTATAAATCTGTAGGGGAAGGAAGGCGGGGTAGGGGTCGTCCTAAAAGGATGGAGGGAGGGGTAAAGGAGGTTTTGTGGGCGAGGGCTTGGACTTCCAGCAAGCATATGTGAGCGTGTTAGATAGGAGTGAATGGAGACGAATGGTTTTTTGGGACCTGACGAGCTGTTGGAGTGTGAGCAGGGTAACATTTTGTGAAGGGATTCAGGGAAACCAGCTAATGCTTGCTGGAAGTCCAAGCCCCTCGCCCACAAAACTTCCTTTACCCCTCCCTCCAACCTTTTCTAGGACGACCCCTACCACGCCTTCCTTCCCTACAGATTTATACGCTCCAAGTCATTCTACTTTGATCCATTCTCTCTAAATGACCAAACCACCTCAAAAACCCCCTCTTCAGCCCTCTGACAAATACTTTTAGTAACTCCACACCTCCTAATTTCCACATTCCGAATTTTCTGCATAATATTTACACCACACATTGCCCTTAAACAGGACATCTCCACTGCCTCCAGCCTCCTCCTCGCTGCAGCATTTGCAACCCATGCTTCACACCCATATAAGAGTGTTGGTACCACTATACTTTCAGTACATTCCCTTCTTTGCCTCCATGGATAACGTTTTTGTCTCCACAGATACCTCAACGCACCACTCACCTTTTTCCTTCATCAATTCTATGGTTAACCTCATCCTTCATAAAACCATCCGCTGACACGTCAACTCCCAAATATCTGAAAACATTTACTTCTTCCATAATCCCTCTCTCCAATGTGATATCCAATTTTTCTTTATTTAAATCGTTTGATACCCTCATCACCTTACTCTTATCTATGTTCATTTTCAACTTTCTACCTTTATACACTCTCCCAAACTCGTCCACTAACCTTTGCAACTTTTCTTTAGAATCTCCCATAAGCACAGTATCATCAGCAAAAAGTAACTGTGTCAACTCCCATTTTGCATTTAATTCCCTATAATTTAATCCCACCCCTCTCCCCAACACCCTAGCATTTACTTCTTTTACAACCCCATCTATAAATATATTAAACAACCATGGTGACATTACACATTCTTGTCTAAGACCTACTTTTACCGGGAAGTAATCTCCCTCTCTCCCACACACCCTAACCTGAACCTCACTATCCTCATAAAAACTCTTTACAGTCTTTAGTAACTTACTACCTATTCCATACACTTGCAACATTTGCCACATTGCTCCCCTATCCACTCTATCATATGCCTTTTCTAAATCCATAAATGCAATAAAAACTTCTCTACCTTTATCTAAATACTGTTCACATATATGCTTCACTGTAAACACTTGATCTACACATCCCCTACCCACTCTAAAGCCTCCTTGCTCATCTGCAATCCTACTCTCTGTTTTACCTCTAATTCTTTCAATAATAATCCTGCCATACACTTTACCTGGTATACTCAGTAAACTTATTTCCCTATAATTTTTACAATCTCTTTTATCCCCCTTCCCTTTATATAAAGGAACTATACATGCTCTCAGCCAATCCCTAGGTACCTTCCCCTCTTTTATACATTTATTAAACAAAAATACCAACCACTCCAGCACTATATCCCCCCCTGCCTTTAACATTTCTGTCATGATCCCGTCAGTTCCAGCTGCTTTACCCCCTTTCATTCTACGTAATGCCTCACGCACCTCACCCACACTCACATCCTGCTCTTCTTCACTCCTAAACGATGTTGTACCTCCCTGGCCAGTACATGAAATTACAGCCTCCCTTTTTTCATCGACATTTAAAAGTTTCTCAAAATATTCCCGCCATCTACCCAATACCTCCAGCTCCAGCTCCATCTACTAACTCCCCTACTCTGTTTTTAACTGACAAATCCATTCGTTCCCTTGGCTTTCTTACCTTGTTTATCTCCAAAAATTTTTCTTGTTTTCAGCAAAATTTCTTGACAGAGCCTCTCCCATTCTTTCATCCACTCTTCTTTTGCACTCTCTCACCACTCTCTTCACCTTTCTTTTACTCTCCATATACAGTCATCCCTTGGTTTTCACTTGTCCCAGTTTTCGCCGATTTTGGTTTTCGCCGACTTTTTTCAGGGAAAATTTGTCTTAGTTTTCGCCGATTGTTTTAGTTTTCGCCGACCGTATGGGACCTGTCCACTAGTGCCGCGCACATACAAAGGCCGTAGGCCCGCCACCCACGCACCTCCCACCCACATTGTCACGCAGTCTAGAATTGTTTATGCTTGAGTGAACATCACCCCAGGAGTTTATACAAAACATTTATTAACAATTCATTGTTTTTGGCCCTTGATTATTGTGTGTGACTACTAAATAAGCTACCATGGGCCCAAAGAAAGCTCCTAGTGCCAGTTCTTTGGTAAAGAAAGTGAGGAACACCATAGAACTGAAGAAAGAAATAATAGAAAAATATGATAGTGGTGTACGTATTGCCGAGCTCGCCAGGATATACAAGAAAAACCCATCAACCATCAGTTCCATTGTGGCAAAGAGAAAGGAAATCACGGAAGCTAATGTTGCGAAAGGGTGAATACGATAACGAAAGAGAGATCACAAACAATGGAAAATATGGAGAAATTGTTATTGGTGTGGATAAACCAAAAACTGCTAGCGGGTGATAGTGTTGTGCAATCCATCATATGTGAAAAAGCAAGGCTGTTGCATGCCGATCTTGTAAAGAAAATGCCTGGAACCAGTGTTAATGTTGATGAATTTAAGGCCAGCAAAGGCTGGTTCGAAAACTTCAAGAAGCGAACTGGCATACACAGTGTTGTAAGGCATGGTGAGGGTGCCAGTTCAGATAAAGATGGGGCTGAAAAATTTGTGCGTGAGTTTAAAGAATATGTAGAGGCAGAAGAATTTAAACCCCAACAAGTGTTTAATTGTGACGACACAGGCCTCTTTTGGAAGAAAATGCCAAGGAGGACCTACATCACACAGGAGGAAAAGGCAATGTCAGGACACAAGCCTATGAAAGACAGGCTAACTCTTATGTTATGTGGGAACGCTAGTGGGGATTTAAAAGTGAAGCTTTTACTCGTGTATCACTCTGAAAATCCCAGTGTGTTCAGCAAATACAGTGTTGACAAAGGTAAATTGTGTGTGTTTTGGAAGTCTAATGCTAAGGCATGGGTCACTAGGGAAATTTTCCTGGAATGGTTTAATCAAGTGTTTGGCCCCAGTGTGAAGAAATATCTATTGGAGAATAAATTGCCACTTAAGTGCCTCCTGGTAATGGACAATGCTCCTGGTCATCCTCAAGACTTGGAAGACCAAATGCCTAAGGAATTCAGATTTGTAAAAGTGAAGTTCTTGCCTCCTAACACCACTCCTCTCCTCCAGCCCATGGACCAGCAGGTCATTGCAAACTTTAAAAAACTGAACACCAAAGCAATGTTTCAAAGGTGCTTTGATGTAACCTCAGACACTAGATTGACCCTAAAAGAGTTCTGGAAGGCTCACTTCGATATCTTCCATTGCATAGGCCTTATAGATAAAGCTTGGCAGGGAGTGACCTCCAGGACGATGAACTCTGCTTGGAGAAAGTTGTGGCCAGATTGTGTACAAGAGAGGGATTTTGAAGGGTTTGAAGCTAACCCTGATGAGCCTATGGAAGTTGTGGAAAGTATTGTGGAATTGGGGACTTCTATGGGGTTGGATGTGAATGGAGAGGATGTGGAAGAGTTGGTGGAGGACCACAATGAAGATCTAACCACTGAAGAGCTGCAAGAGCTTGAGCTGCAACAACAACAAAACAGATCTGAGGAAATTGCTTCAGTGGAGGAAGAAAGATGTAAGGTGCCTTCTTCAGAGATTAAGGAGATTTGTGCAATGTGGAGTAGGGTGCAATCATTTGTGGAGGAACATCACCCTGACAAAGATGTTGCAATCCGTGCTGGCTACTTTTACAATGACAATTCCATGTCCCATTTTAGGGACATTTTAAAGAGCCGCCAGATACAGAGCTCTCTGGGGAGATATTTAGTGCCACAGGTGTGCAGTGAATCACAAGCTGGTCCTAGTGGGATTAAAAGACAAAGAAGGGAAGTGACCCCAGATGAGGACTTGGTACCTAGAGTCCTTATGGAGGGATTCCCTTCCAAAATTAAGGTTTCTACCCTCTCCCTCCTATCTCTCTTCCATCCAACAACATCAGTCTTCAGTAAGGTAAGTGCCACATTCATTTCATTCATTTGTGCATGTAAATCTATCTTTAAGGCCCCCAAAAATTTTTTCCAAACTTCTGGGTTTCTGAAACGGATTAATTGAATTTCCATTATTTCTTATGGGGAAAATAGTTTTGGTTTTCGCCGATTTTGGTTTTAGCCGATCCATCTGGAACGGATTAAAACCGAAAACCGAGGGATGACTGTACAGTGGACCCTCGGTTAACGAATACCCCGGAAATCGTACAATTCTTCTTCTTCTTTCAACAAATCGGCCGCTTCCCACCAAGGCGGGGTGGCCCAAAGAGAAAAACAAAAGTTTCTCTTTTTAACTTTAGTAATGTATACAGGAGAAGGGGTTACTAGCCCCTTGCTCCCGGCATTTTAGTCGACTCTTACGACACGCATGGCTTACGGAGGAAGAATTCTGTTCCACTTCCCCATGGAGATAAGAGGAAATAAGAACAAGAACTAGTAAGAAAATAGAAGAAAACCCAGAGGGGTGTGTATATATATGCTTGTACATGAATGTGTAATGTGACCTAAGTGTAAGTAGAAGTAACAAGACATGCCTGAAATCTTGCATGTTTATGAGACAGAAAAAAGACACCAGCAATCCTACCATCATGTAAAACAATTACAGGCTTCCGTTTTACACTCATTTGGCAAGACGGTAGTACCTCCCTGGGTGGTTGCTGTCTACCAACCTACTACCTAGAAAATCGTACAATTATGTAAGTATAATATTGTAAGTGCATGTGGAAGTGTATTTTTGGGGGTCTGAAATAGACTAACCTACGCGACATTATTTCTTAAGGAAGTAAATTTGTTCGGTAATGGCACTTGAGCAGGCTTCTGGGATGAAATTTTTTTGTTAACCGAGGGTCCACTGTACTCTGCTCTTCCATTAACACTTCTGTTTTGTAAAAACCTCTCATAAGCTACCTTTTTCTCTTTTATCACACCCTTTACTTCTTCATTCCACCACTCCTTTTTCCTTCTGCACCCACCCTCCTATAGCCACAAACTTCTGCCCCACATTCTAATACTGCATTTTTAAAACTATCCCAACTCTCTTCAACCCCCCCACTACTCATACTTGCACTAGCCCACCTTTCTGCCAATAGTTGCTTATATCTCACCCTATCTTCCTCCTCCCTTAGTTTATACACTTTTACCTCTCTCTTACTTGCTGTTGCCATTTTCTTTTTGTCCCATCTACCTTTTACTCTAACTGTAGCTACAACCAAATAATGATCTGATATATCCGTTGCCCCTCTATAAACATGTACATCCTGAAGCCTACCTATCAACCTTTTATCCACCAATACATAATCCAGCAAGCTACTTTCCTTACGTGCTATATCATACCTTGTATATTTATTTATCCTCTTTTTCATAAAATATGTATTACTTATTACCAAACCTCTTTCTACACATATCTCAATTAATGGTTCCCCATTTACATTTACCCCTGGCACCCCAAATTTACCTACTACTCCCTCCACAACATTTTTACCCACTTTAGCATCAAGATCCCCAACCACAATTACTCTCTCACTTGGTTCAAAACTCCCAACACACTCACTCAACATTTCCCAAAAATCTCTCTCTCTCCTCTACACTTCTCTCTTCTCCAGGTGCATAAACACTTACTATAACCCACTTTTCACATCCAACCTTTATTTTACTCCACATAATCCTTGAATTTATACATTTATATTCCCTCTTTACCTGCCATAACTGATTATTCAACATTATTGCCACTCCTTTTTTAGCTCTAACTCTATTTGAAACCACTGACCTAACCCCATTTATTTCTCCCCTCTGAAACTCTCCTACACCCTTCAGCTTTGTCTCACTTAAAGCCAGGACATCCAGCTTCTTTTTATTCATAACATCTACAATCATCTCTTTCTTATCATTCGCACAACATCCACGCACATTCAAACATCCCACTTTGACGGTTTTCTTCTTTTTCTTAATATTACGTATTATATTATTATTATTATAAACAAGCACTAAACACAATAAATTTACAGTGGTCCCCCAAGTAATGAACACCCCGGAAATCGTACAATTATGTAAGTATAATATTGTAAGTGCTTGTGGAAGTGTATTTTTGGGGGTCTGAAATAGACTAACCTACGTGACATTATTCCTTAAGGGAGTAAATTAATTCGGTAATGGCACTTGAGCAGGCTTCTGGAATGAAGTTTTTATGTTACTCGGGGGTCCACTGTATTGTGAAATGTTTGGATGAGCGCTCCGGGTAATGTTCACTCAATGGTAAACAAAGCTAGACTGGCTCACGACGCCTGCGCGAGGAGGCGGACAGTTCTGTTACCCTGGCTGAAACACGGGGAAATGGCCGATAGTCGGGCCAAAATTGGGCCGAAAAAAGTGACCGAAACATGAATCGGCCGATACTCAGGGTAGCCGATACTCGGGGGTCCACTGTATACTAAAAAATTCTAGTGGCTTCAAATCGAGAGGGAGAAAGCTGGTAGGCCCACATGTGAGAGAATGGGTCTGTGGTCAGTGTGCGCAGTATAAAAAAAAATGCATAATGAGAAAAAAAAACTGACCGTGTTTTTGGATTAAAACGCCGACTTTGAGGTGTATTATTGTATAGTATTTATGGTTGTATTCTCGTTTTCTTGGTCTCATTTGATAAAATGGAAGACATACTACAAAAATAGAAATGATTTTGATTGGTTTCTCGATGAAAAGTACATTGAATTCTTTGCTGATGTTCAAGAGTAAACAAATGTCCAATCAGTGTGCAACTAGCCATTCTAATACACAGTCACGAATAGGTTGATGTTATTTATATAATTATTACAATAATGCAGTAGTCTGCATAACAGTAAATCTTATTTTTTGTGAATAAAAATTAAAAATAAAATGCAAGAGCAATATAAGAGGGGCCTGGAGACATGACTGATGAATAGAGAAAATGTTATTTTAGTGCCTGGAATGTCTGCATTGTTCATTCTGGACCCTATTTTGAAATTGGCATCTTTTTTAATTTGCGTGAAATTGGCCTAATTGCTAATTTCTGACCACTTTATTGGGTAGTTGAAATCAGTAAATGGGCAGTTTCTTGTACTCAATCAATAGAACAAATTTAGTTCTAAAGAAATAGCTATGAGTTTGGTCCACTGGAACAATGTAATTGGCAGAAAATAGGGCTCAAAGTGGGTGGAATCTCCAATGCGTAAATATCGCAGAGATCGCTAACTTTGCAAGAGTGTAATTCCGTAAGTTTTCCATCAGATTTCGTACTTTTGGTGTCATTACCATCAGGAAAAGATTCTCTTATCATTTCATAAGAAAAAATAATTTTTTTTTTTCAAAACTTTTGCAAAACAGAGAGACTTTAGGATTGGGGGTTGCGACAGTCAAAGGGTTAATGGTGAATAATAATGACCTCTATTTTCTACCAAATTTTAGTATTATACAGTACTTGGTAGGATGCAATGCTTTTATTAATTTAATGCTTCTGGGCCCAATCCTACAAGGTGTGATATTTTTATAAGGATAACTAGATACACTTTAATATTAATAATTCATGTTAAGCGCTAAACCCATGTGGGTCATTTTGCATGAGACATGGTGGAGGCTTAATCCTCCGTCTGCTGAGCACCAGACAGACGCACTTCCTATTTGTACTCGCCTATTTGTCAGCAGATACAGTGGACCCCCGCCTAACGAACACCCTGGAAATAGTACAATTATGTAAGTATAATATTGTAAGTGCTTGTGGAAGTGTATTTTTGGGGGTCTGAAATAGACTAACCGATGTGACATTATTTCTTAAGGAAGTAAATTCGTTCGGTAATGGCACTTGAGCAGGCTTCTGGAATGAATTTTGTTCGTTAGGCGGGGGTCCACTGTACACAAAAAGCACAAGTTTTCTTGATTCAGTATGACCCTTTGACTGTTTCGGTCTTATATACAGTGGTCCCTCGGTTTTCGCCGAAAATTCGTTCCAGAATACTGCTCAAGTGCCATTACCGAACGAATTTACTTCCTTAAGAAATAATGTCACGTAGGTTAGTCTATTTCAGACCCCAAAAATACACTTGCAACAGCACTTACAAAAATACACTTACATAAATGTTCGAGTTTGGAGATGCACGAAAACCGCGGGACCACTGTACGTATATGTCTTACGAGCCAGTGTTTCCAACGTATTAATACACATAAATTCTAGCGGCCTCAAATCAAGCAGGAGAAAGCTGGTAGGCCTACATGTGAGAGAATGGGTCTGTGTGGTCAGTGTGTGCAGTATAAAAAAAATCAGGCAGCCACTGGTGCATTGTGGGAACACCATTTCAGTAGTCCTTGTTCAGCATGCCTAGCAGTAAGAATTATTTGACTCCTTGGCGCATCTGGGACATTTCTCTTCCTCAATGATAGTTCTAACACAGATGGAAGTGTCTCTGAAGATAAATTTCATGGTTTTGATGAATTTGTGACCGAAAGCAATGCCCAGGATACCAGAAGGAAGGAAGGAAGAAAGAAAGAAAGTAAGTAAGGAAGAGATGTGAGGAAGGAATGAAGGAAAGAAGAGATGAGAGGAAGGAAGGAAAGAAGAAATGAGAGGAAGGAAGGAAGGAAGGAAAGAGATGAGAGGAAGGAAGGAAAGAAGTAAAGAAGGAGGAAAGGAAGAAGGAAGGAAGTAAGAAAGAGAGAAAGGAAGGAAGGAAGAGATGAGAGGAAGGAACAAAATATGTAAGAAAGGAAAGCAGAAAGGAAGGCAGAAAGAAAGGAATGAAGGAAAAAAGGAAGCTAGGAAGGTAGGTATGAAGGAAAGGAAGGAGGTTGTGGAGAAGAAGATATGGGTCCCCTTTTGTGTTGACAGGTTGACAGGCAGTGTGGGTGGTGAGTAATGGTATAATATGTAATTTTGACAGCTGCCTTACCCTGACTCAGCAAATTTAGATGTCCCCACACACACACACACACACACACACACACACACACACACACACACACACATAGCTTGGAGCTTTGAAGTGCTAATTGCAGTTGATGGAAAGTGTCTAGTCATTATATATGTGTATATATATTATAGAACAATAGTAATAAACAATTTTTTTTATTGTTGGTTGGTGTAAACAAGTTTTGTAAACAATATAATGATACTAATGTTTGTGCGATTATTGTGTTGCATACAACGAGTGTATATATATACATTGCACCTTACTTTGGTCTCACAGGCCACATAAGTTATGTAAAAATATAAAATAGTGAAAAAAACAAGAAACCTATGAAAGGAAGAAAACCAAAGTTTACCGGGTGAGCGGCATTCGCCGCTGTTGCCATACGCGGCTCATTTTTTGCCAACTTTACGCATCTATATCTCGGTAAATACTGATCGCAAAATTTTTTTTGTGGGGATTTAAACAATCAGAAAAATAATCTTAACATTTAGATAAGAAAAAATATTTTTTTTTTTTCGAATATTTCCCGACATAGAATGACAGTTTCAGAGAGGGGTCTCCGACAGTCAAAGGGTTAAGACTGCCTCTACCACCACTGCCTCAACCACTGCCTCTACCACCACTGCCTCTACCACCACTGCCTCTACCACCACTGCCTCTTACCACCACTGCCTCTTACCACCACTGCCTCACACTTAATGAACAAACTCGAAACAATTATAATTAAGTGTGAAATGTCTGGATGAGCGTTCAGGGTATTGTTCTCTCGAGTGTAAACAACGCGGGACTGGCTCTCCACGCCAGAGCGGTAAGGCACCCAAGCGCCTGGGCAAACAGGTCTCGGACGCACTTGTTCGAATCGTCATATTTTGTTCGCATGGCGATATCGATTTTCTGGTTCTAATGACGATATGTTCTATTGCCGAGCCGTTCGAATAGCGGGGGTCCACTGTCTACCTGGAGTCTACCTGGAGAGAATTCCAGGGGTCAACGCCCCCGCGGCCCGGTCTGTGACCAGGCCTTCTGTTGAACCAGAGCCTGATCAACCAGGCTGTTACTGCTGGCCGCATGCAGTCCAACGTACGAACCACAGCTCGGCTGATCAGGTACCGACTTGAGGTGCCTGTCCAGTGCCTGCTTGAAGACAGCCAGGGGTTTGTTGGTAATCCCCCTGATGTATGCTGGGAGGCAGTTGAACAATCTTGGGCCCCTGACACTTATTGTGTTGTCCCTCAACGTGCTAGTGGCACCCTGCTCTTCATTGGGGGATGTTACATCGCCTGCCGAGTCTTTTGCTTCGTAGGGAGTGATTTTTGTGTGCAAGTTTGGTACTAAGCCTCGAGAATTTTCCATGTGTATAATAATGTATCTCTCCCGCCTGCGTTCTAGAGAGTACAGGTTTAGGAACTTCAAGCGTTCCCAGTAGTTGAGGTGGTTTATCGCACTTATGCATGCGGTGAAGGTTCTCTGCACATTTTCAAGGTCAGCAATTTCACCCGCCTTGAAAGGTGCAGTTAGTGTGCAGCAATATTCCAGCCTAGAGAGAACAAGCGATCTGTAAAGTGTCAACATGGGCTTTGCATCCCTGGTTTTGAAGGTTCTAATTATCCATCCTGTCATTTTTCGAGCAGATGCAATTGCTACTTTGTTATGGTCCTTGAAGGTGAGATCCTCTGACATGATCACTCCCAGGCCTTTGACATTAGTTTTTCGCTCTATTGTGTGGTTGGAATTTTTGTACTCCAATGAGATTTTAATTTCTTCACGTTTTCCGTATCTGAGTATTTGAAATTTCTCATCATTGAACTTCATATTGTTTTCTGCAGCACATTTAAAGATTTGGTTTATGTCTGCTTGGAGTCTTGCAGTGTCTTCAACAGTGGACACTGTCATACAGATTCGGGTGTCATCTGCAAAGGAAGACACAGCACTGTGGCTTATATCCCTGTCAATGTCTGATATGAGGATGAGGAATAGGATGGGAGCAAGTACTGTGCCTTGTGGAACAGAGCTTTTCACAGTAGCTGCCTCAGACTTTACTCTGTTGACTACTACTCTTTGTGTTCTACATGTTAGGAAATTATAGATCCATCTACCAACTTTTCCTGTTATTCCTTTATCACGCATTTTGTGTGCTATTACACCATGGTCACACTTGTCAAAGGCTTTTGCAAAATCTGTGTATATAACATCTGCATTCTGTTTATCTTCTAGAGCATACAGGACCTTGTCATAGTGGTCCAGTAGTTGGGACAGACAGGAGCGGCCTGCTCTAAACCCATGCTGTCCTGGGTTGGGCAATTGATGGGTATCAAGATGGGTGGCGATCTTGCTTCTTAGAACCCTTTCAAAGATTTTTATGATATGGGACATTAGCGCAATTGGTCTGTAGTTCTTTGCTATTGCTATACTGCCCCCTTTGTGGAGCGGGGCTATGTCTGTTGTTTTTAGTAGCTGCAGGACGATCCCAGTGTCCATGCTCCCTCTCCATAGGATGTTAAAAGCATGTGATAGGGGCTTCTTGCAGTTCTTGATGAACACGGAGTTCCAGGAGTCTGGGCCTGGAGCGGAGTGTATGGGCATGTCATTTATTGCCTTTTTGAAGTCATTTGGCGTCGTGGTGATGTCAGAAAGGCATGCGTCTGTCAAGTTCTGTGGCACTCTCATAAAAAAACCCATTTAGGTTTTTGATTTTCAGTCTGGTTAGTGGCTCGCTAAAAACTGAGTCATACTGGGATTTAAGTAATTTCCTTGCTGTCATCTGTGTAGGACCCATCCCGTTTAAGTAGGGGTCCAATACTGGTTGTTGTTCTCGACTTTGATTTTGCATAGGAAAAGAAATACTTAGGGTTTCTTTCAATTTCATTTATGGCTTTTAGTTCTTCCCGTGTCTCTTGATTCCTGTAAGATTCCTTTAGTTTTAATTCGATGTTTGCTATTTCTCTGACTAGTGTCTCCCTACATATTTCAGAGATATTGGCCTCCTGTAGCCGCTCCGTTATTCTTTGCCTTCGCCTGTATAGGGAGCGCCTCTCTCTTTCTAGTTTGCATCTTCTCCTCCTTTTCCTTAAGGGAATTTGCCTTGAGCAAACCTCAAGTACCACAGAGTTAATTTGTTCTAGACATAGGTTGGGATCAGTGATGCTTAGGCAATCTTCCCAGTTTATATCATTTAGGACTTGGTTTACTTGGTCCCACCTTATGTTTTTGTTATTGAAGTTGAATTTGGAGAAAGCTCCCTCGCGGCTATAGTTATTCTCTATAAAATGTACAGTGTACGTACCCCCGGAAATCGGCCGGTCTGATTATCGGCCGGCTCGATTTTCGACCACTTTTTTCAGCCCAATTTTTCCCCGATTATCGGCCGTTTCCTCGATTATCAGCCCGTGTACCAGACCTGTCCACCTCCCCGCGCAGGCGTCGTGAGCCAGCTTAGCTTTGTTTACCATTGAGTGAACATTACCCAGCGCGCTCATTCAAACATTTCACAATAAATTTATTGTGTTTATTGCTTGTTTAGTGATTGTCACTGTGAAAAAAGTCCCATGGGTCAAAAGAAGCTTCCTAGTTGTACCCCTGTGGTAAAGATAGTGTTTCCATGGCGATAATCTGTGAAAAGGCAAGGCAGTTGCACGCAGATCTTGTCAAGAAAATGCCTTGAACCAGTGCTGATGTGAGTGATTTTAAGGCCAGCAAAGGCTGGTTTGACAGATTTAGGAAACACAGTGGCATATACAGTGTTTTAAGGCATGGTGAGGCAGCCAGTTCAGACAAACGTGTTGCTGAAAAGTTTGTGACTGAATTTTAGGGGTTTGTAGACACTGAAAAATTAAAACCCCAACAAGTGTTTAATTGTGATAAAACAGGCCTCTTTTGGAAGAAAAAGAAGGGAAGTAACCTCAGAGAAGGACTTGTTACCTGAAGTCCTTTTGGAGGGGATTCCCCTTCCAAACACTAAGCTCTCTCTCACTCCTCCTCCCTATTTTCCAGATGCCAGCAAGTCTCTTCAATAAAGGTAAGTAAATGTTATTTTAAATGTAAATTTATTATGTGTTATTATTGTGTGTTTTGTATATGTAAAACTATAGTTAATCTTTAAAAAATGTATTTTTTTGTGAATATTTTTGGGTGTCTGGAACTGATTAATTGTATTTACATTATTTCTTACGGGAAATAATAGTTCAGATATCGGCCAGTTCGATTTTAGACCTAGCTCCTGGAACAGATTACGGCCAATTTCCAGGGGTCCACTGTATTTTTTATTAATACTTTTGGGTGTCTGGAATGGACTAATTGGATTTACATTATTTCTTATGGGAAATATTGCTTCAGTTTTCGTCGAATTCGGTTTTCGTCAGACTTTCTGGGACGAATTAATGACGAAAACCGAGGTTCCACTGTATTTGGGTAGTTGCCAGTGTGGTAGTGACAATGCATTAAAAAACTTTTTTTTTTTTCAAATATAGTGGAACCCCAGTCATCGGCCATAATCCGTTCCAGAAGGTTGGCCTAAATCCAAAATGGCCTAAAACCAAATCAATATTTCCCATAAGAAATAATGTAAATACAATTAATCCGTTCCATACACCCAAAAATATTAACAAAAAATAATTTTTTTACATACACAAAACAATGATAAATATAGTGGACCCCCAGATTTCATCATTAATTCGTTCTAGAATGCTGTTCAAGTGCCGTTACCAAACGAATTTGTTACCATAAGGAATAATGTAAATTAGATTAGTCCTTTTAGACCCCAAAAATACACTTACAAAAGTACTTACAAAAATACACTTCCATAATTGTTCGAGTTTGGAGCAGTACGAAATTCGGGGGTCCACTGTAAATTTTTATTTACATATTATTAACACATCGGCCGTTTCCCACCAGGGCAGGGTGGCCTGAAAAAGAAAAACTTTCATCATCATTCACTCCATCACTGTCTTGCCAAAGGCATCCTTACACTACAGTTATAAAACTGCAACATTTAACATCCCTCCTTCAGAGTGCAGGTACTGTACTTCCCATCTCCAGAACTCAAGTCCGGCCTGCCGGTTTCCCTGAATCCTTTCATAAATATTACTTTGCTTCCACTCCAACAGCACGTCAAGTATTAAAAACCACTTGTCTCCATTTACTCCTATCAAATACGCTCATGTATGCTTGCTGGAAGTCCAAGCCCCTCGCACACAAAACCTCCTTTACCCCCTCCCTCCAACCTTTCCTAAGCCGACCCCCTACCCCGCCTTCCCTCCACTACAGATTTATACACTCTTGAAGTCATTCTACTTTGTTCCATCCTCTCTACATGTCCAAACCACCTCAACAACCCCTCCTCAGCCCTCTGGATAATAGTCTTGGTAATCCTGCACCTCCTCCTAATTTCCACACTACGAATTCAATGCATTATATTCACACCGCACATTGATCTCAGACATGACATCTCCATTGCCTCCAGCCTTCTCCTTGTTGCAACATTCACCACCCATGCTTCACACCCATATAAGAGTGTTGGTATAGCTATGCTTTCATACATTCCCCTCTTTGCTTCCACGGACAAAGTTCTTTGTCTCCACAGACTCCTAAGTGCACCATTTACCCTCATCAATTCTATGATTCACCTCATCCATCATAGACCCATCTGCTGACACATCCACTCCTAAATATCTGAATACATTCACCCCCTCCATACTCTCTCCCTCCAATCTGATATCCAATCTTTCATCACCTAATCTTTTTATTATCCTCATCACCTTACTCTTTCCTATATTCACTTTCAATTTCCTTCTTTTATATAAATATAAATCAATATAAATCAATATAAACATTACATACCTTTATTGAAGACTCTTGTTGGTATATGGAAGAAGGCGAGGAGGAGGAGAGAGGGAGAAGAAGTTATTGTTTGGAAGGGGAATCCCCTTCCAAAAGGATGTCTTTTACTGGCACTAAGACTGTGTGTGTGGGGAAGTACCCTGGCTGATGAGTGTGGGGAAGTACCCTGGCTGGTGTGTGGGGAAGTACACTGGCTGGTGTATGTGGGGAAATGCTCTGGCTGGTGTGTGTGGGGAAATACTCTGGCTGGTGTGTGTGGGGAAGTACCCTGGCTGGTGTGTGTGGGGAAGTACCCTGGCTAGTGTGTGTGGGGAAGAGCCCTGGCTAGTGTGTGTGGGGAAGTACCCTGGCTGGTGTGTGTGGGGAAGTACCCTGGCTGGTGTGTGTGAGGAAGTACCCTGGCTGGTGTGTGTGTGTGTGGAGAAGTACCCTGGCTGGTGTGTGTGGGGAAGTGCCTTGGCTGGTGTGTATGGGGAAGTGCCCTGGCTGGTGTGTGTGTGGAAGTAACTGGGTTGGTGTGTGTGGGGAAGTGCCCTGGCTTTGTGTGGGGAAGTACCCTGGCTGGTGTGTGTGGGGAAGTACCCTGGCTAGTGTGTTCTTTCTTGAATTCCATCGTGTTTCTCACTTTCTTTACCAAAGGGCTGGCACTAGGAACTTTCTTTGGGCCCATGGTGGCTTATTTCGCAGTTGCAATCAACAAAAAAACACCAGAAACAATGGATGAAGCCGCGAAGTATTCCTAGTCCAACGAGACACTCGCAGACTGAGTGTAATAAGCATGAGGAAGAAAGTCGCCGGTCGGTGGTGACGTGCTCTATTTCCGAATCAGCCGATTTCCACGACGGCTTATAACCGGGGTTCCACTGTAATTGATGATTCTAATTTAAATAAAAGAAAAAAAAAATGGATGAGCTTTGAACAAACATTCTAGAAATTGTTAGTTCATTACACTGAAAACTGTACTGTACTAACTACAATAAACACAACCTTACTCCAAGCAATGTTAGTAATTGTATGTAACTGTTTGCAGTGCTTACAGTTGTAGCCAGTATGGTGCAATGGTCAGTGCAATGAACTAGTGAAGTCCAGATGATGAGCTTGAAACTCATTCATTCCTTGAGAAAGCTACAATAGTTTATTATGGTTTTAATGTTGCACTGACATGGCTCAGGGGGCAAGAATTAGATCTCATCAAAGAGAGACTATCACTGGTGAGAAAAACATATATATACAGTGGACCCCCGAGTAACGAACACCCCGGAAATCGTACAATTATGTAAGTACAGTGGACCCTCGGTTAGCAGCCGTAATCCGTTCCAGGAGCTAGGCCTTTAACCGAAATAATATTTCCCATAAGAATTAATGTAAATACAATTAATCTGTTCCAGACAAAAATATTCACAAAAAAATATTTTTTTTAACAATTAAATCAGTATTACATACCTTTATTGAAGACTAATGCTGGCTTCTGGAAGATAGGGAGGAGGAAATAGGGAGGAGTTAGTTTTGGAATGGAATCCCTCCAAAGGACTTCAGGTAACAAGTCCCTCTCTGGGATTACTTCCTTCTTTGTCTTTTAATGCCACTAGGACCAGCTTCAGAGTCATTCAC
The DNA here is from genome assembly GCA_009830355.1 of Cherax destructor. Taxonomy (NCBI): domain Eukaryota; kingdom Metazoa; phylum Arthropoda; class Malacostraca; order Decapoda; family Parastacidae; genus Cherax; species Cherax destructor. The sequence goes on from WNWK01017997.1 coordinate 31,494, forward strand.
TCACCAGCTACACTCCTGCATGCCTGCTACCACTACCTGCATGCCTGCTACACTCTGCATGCCTGCTACACTTCTGCATGCTGTACACTCCTGCATTGCACACTCCCTGCATGAATGCTAACTCCCTGCATGCCTGCTACACATCCTGCATGCTGCACACTCCTGCATGCCTGCTCACTCCCTGCATGCCTGCTACACTCCTGCATGCCTGCTACACTCCCTGCATGCCTGCTACACTCCCTGCATGCCTGCTAACTCCTGCATGCCTGCACCTCCCTGCATGCCTGCTACACTCCTGCATGCCTGCTACACTCCCTGCATGCCTGCTACACTCCCTGCATGCCTGCTCCTCCTGCATGCCTGCTACACTCCTGCATGCCTGCTACACTCCCTGCATGCCTGCTACACTCCTGCATGATGCTACACTCACTGCATGAATGCTCACTCACTGCATGAATGCTACACTCCCTGCATGAATGCTACACTCCCTGCATGCTAACTCTGCATGAATGCACACTCCCTGCATGAATGCTACACTCCCTGCATGAATGCTACACTCCCTGCATGAATGCTACACTCCCTGCATGAATGCTACACTCCCTGCATGAATGCTACACTCCCTGCATGAATGCTACACTCCCTGCATGAATGCTACACTCCTGCATGAATGCTACACTCCCTGCATGAATGCTACACTCCCTGCATGAATGCTACACTCCCTGCATGAATGCTACACTCCCTGCATGAATGCTACACTCCTTGCCTCTATGCCTGCCTGCCTTGAATTCTACCGTGTTTCTCACTTTCTTTACCAAAGGAACTTTACTAGGAACTTTCTTGGGAGCCATGGTTACTTATTTCGCAGTTGCACTGGCAAAAAACAATGGAAAACAAGCGGAATGTTTGTATGAATGAGCAGAAGCTTCCTTACGTACCGAGAGACACAAACAAACTGAAGCGCAAGCGTCCCCAGCTGGCGGGTTGACGTGTCCAATACGGCCGCTAACCGGGAGCCGTAAAACCAGCTGCTAACCGAGTTCGCCGCTAACAGGAACGGCCGCTAACCGAGGGTCCACTGTATAATATTGTAAGTGCTTGTGGAAGTGTATTTTTGGGGGTCTGAAAGAGACTAACCTACCTGACATTATTCCTTAAGGGAGTAAATTCGTTCGGTAATGGCACTTGAGCAGGCTTCTGGAATGAAGTTTTTACGTTACTCGGGGGTCCACTGTATATTTTTTTTTTTTAACAAGTCGGCCGTCTCCCACCTAGGCAGGGTGACCCAAAAAGAAAGAAAATCCCCAAAAAGAAAATACTTTCATTATCATTCAACACTTTCACCACACTCATACATAATCACTGTCTTTGCAGAGGCGCTCAGATACGACAGCTGAGAAATAGTCCCTCCCAGCTGTCACTATCCCAGACCCCTCCTTTAAAGTGCAGGCATTGTACTTCCCATTTCCAGGACTCAAGTCCAACTAAATCAATTAACTAGTTTCCCTAAATCCCTTCACAAAATGTTACCCTGCTCACACTCCAACAGCTTGTCAGGTCCCAAAAACCATTCACTCCTATCTAACACGCTCACACATGCTTGCTGGAAGTCCAAGCCCCTCGCCAACAAAACCTCCTTTATCCCCGCCCTCCAACCTTTTCGAGGACGACCCCTACCCCGCCTTCCTTCCCGTACAGATTTATATGCTCTCCAAGTCATTCTACTTTGATCCATTCTCTCTAAATGACCAAACCACCTCAACAACCCCTCTTCAGCCCTCTGACAAATACTTTTAGTAACTCCACACCTCCTAATTTCCACACTCCGAATTTTCTGCATATTTACACCACACATTGCCCTTAGACAGGACATCTTCACTACCTCCAGCCGCCTCCTCGCTGCAGCATTTCCAACCCATGCTTCACACCCATATAAGAGTATTGGTACCACTATACTTTTGTACATTCCCTTCTCTGCCTCCATGGATAACTTTTTTTTGTCTCCACAGATACCTCAATGCACCACTCACCATGTTTCCTTCATCAATTCTATGGTTAACCTCATCCTTCATAAACCCATCCGCTGACACGTCAACTCCCAAATATCTGAAAACATTTACTTCTTCCATAATCCCTCTCTCCAATGTGATATCCAATTTTTCTTTATTTAACCCTTAAACTGTCCACACGTAACAAACAAACAAACAAACAAACAAATTTTATTTCATTGCAGATTACATAGGTATCGGTAGTTACAATGTAAATTGAGTGCAAGGAGAGCCACTGACATGCCATGGCATTAGGGGCAGCTTATTCTAGTCCTTAAAAACTATGTACTTAATATTAGAGAAATTTATTGAGTTTATTCTAGTTAAAAATTATTTTCAAAATTACAATATGATGAAATTTTACTGTTTAAATTATTATATAATGATATTAGATATTAGATTGTTACAGGTGTTAAGATTCTTGAATGATAATATGGAATTGAGATTATCTTAAGGAAAATAACATTGAGCATTTTTGACATTAACTTATAATATGAGTAGGGGGTAACATAATAGTAACATATTATTAAAAATTGAGATTATCGTATAAGAAAGTAATAATGAGCATTTTTCAAAGTAGTTTATAGTATGATCATTTAGTTTTGGGTGAGTAGGTGGTTTTTGAGTTGAGTCTTAAATTGATTTTCAGACAAGATTATCTTAATATTTACTGGTAATGAATTCCAGATTCTAGGGCCTTTATGTGCATAAATTTTTACATAGGTTGATATGAACACGGGGTATATCAAAAAGTGATCTGTGTCTTGTGTTGTGGTCATGGGTCCTATTAAAGTTGGTGAGGAGAGTTTTGAGCAGAGGGTTTATATTAGAGTGTAAAGTTTTATATATGTGGTAGGCACAAGAGTAAGTATGAATGTTCTTTACGGTGAGTAGTTTGAGACTTTTGAATATTGGTGGAGTATGCTGTCTAGAGTGGGAATTTGTTATCATTCTGACTTCGGCCTTTTGTTGCGTTATGAGTGGTCTAAGGTGATTTAACGTTGTTGATCCCCATGCACAGATTCCATAGGTGAGATACGGGTAGATAAGTGAATGATATAGTGCAAGGAGAGCTGATTGAGGTACATAATAGCGTATCTTTGATAATATGCCTACTGTCTTGAGATTTTCTTGGAAATTTGTTGTATATGTATTTGGAATTTAAGGCTACTGTCAAGGTGGATTCCTGCGTAGCTGACCGAACGTACATCTACGTTTTATTTTACATTCGTTCAAATTTAGTGCGATAGGCCCGAGTCGCCTAGACATGAGAGAATGGGTCTGTGCCCTCAGTGTGGCAGTATTAAAAAATCGGGGACCA